>WNWK01002123.1:0-57500 GCA_009830355.1 Cherax destructor | reverse complement strand
TATAAACACTACACACAATGTTATACACAGTACAATGTTATAAACACTACACACAATGTTATACACAGTACAATGCTATAAACACTACACAGAATAGAGATATACAACACAAGAATGAAGGCACACTGGAGTAGGCCTACTGGCCCATGCTAGGCAGGTCTAACTCGCACCTTACGTGAAAGGGAATCCACAAAAGATTAACTTTAGTCCGTTAATCAAAATTTGTGTTGAAGCCCACACAGTCACACGTCTGACTGTTTATACCAAGGACTGAGGACATAAATACTTAAATTGTCAATAGTTTCATATATATAAGCTTACTTACATCTTTTATTATTGTATTATTATTATTATTATTATTATTATTACTGTATTATTATTATTATTATCATTCCATTATTATTATTATTATCATTATTATTATTATTATCATTATTACTGTATTATTATTATTATATTATTATTATTATTATTATTATTATTATTATTACTATTATTATTATTACTATTATTATTATATTATTATTCCATTATTATTATTATTATTGTTGTTCTTGCATTAAAGGGAAGCGCTAAACCCAGAAGGATCATACAGCACTTGGGAGAAAATATGGAACAATCAGGTCGGACCCGAAAAGAGGGAGGATAGATCCAGTTCCTTGGATCAAGAACCTTCAGTAGCATGCAGGTGCCTCCTTGGAGGGGTTAATCACCCCTGCGCCACAATAATAATGACCTCAGTTAAGTGGGTGCTAGTGGCTCCAGTACGACTCTTTTTCCCCCTCTTGCATAACCTGTGCGGGTTTAGCGCTCTTAACCTTGAAACATATGCATGGTAGGTAAATTAGATTGATGGATTGATTACATCGACACCTGGCTGAGGGACTGATTACTCAATCTCCTTCTGATCTTCACCATTTTTCTTAGTATAGGACTGATGAAGCCACTGTGTGGCGAAACGTCTTTACAATAAAGGTACCCAAATGTCGCACATGTGTCTAATTTATCAACTTGTGGGTTCTCTCAACCGTTTATCTACAAATATATGGCGTACTGATTCATCAAGCTGTTTGTGCCAGTTGGTACTCTCCTACTTGTACTCACCTATTTGTAGTTGCTGGGGTCGAGTCTCAGCTCCTGTCTCCGCCTCTCTGCTGGCCGCTGCTGTGTTCACTCTTAGCTGTGTGAGCACTATCATACCCATTCTTAAAGCTGTGCATGGATTCTGGCTCCATCACTTCGCTCTCTAGGTCGTGGCCACTTTAACGCTAAAGAAGCATTTCCTAACATTCCTGTGACTCATCTGTACTTCTAACTTCCAGTTGTGACCTCTTGTACCTGATACCCGCCTCTCAAACTCTCCCTGTCCACTCTGTCAATTTCCCTCAGTATTTTGTACGTCGTAATCATGTCAACTCTGGTTCTTCTGCCCTATAGTGTCGTCAGGTATAGTTCCTCTAGCTTCTCCTTATAGGTCATATTCCTAAGCTCTGGGACTAGTTTCGTTGCAAACTTTTCAACTTTTTCCAGCTTCCTTACATGTTTACCCAAATGTGGGTTCCATACTGGCGCTGCGTACTCTAAAACGGCCCTGACATATGTAGTGTATAGTGTCGTGAATGCCTCCTTGTACATGTTCCTGAAAGCTTCTCTTAAATCTGCCAGTCTCGCTTTTGCTGCAGCAGTTATTCGGCTGTGCCTCAGGTGATATGATTGGAACTATGCTTACCCCGAGGTCCTTCTCTTTCAGGAAGGTTTGCAGCCTTTGTCCCCCGAGCCTGTACTCTGTTTCCAGTCGTCTTTGCCCATCTCCGTTTTTTATAACTTTGTATTTGCTGGGGTTAAATTTTAATAGCCATTTGTCAGCTTGTGCAGCTCTATTTGTATGTTAGATAATAGGACACAAGTACAACTAATGTGACATTTTATTGTGGCAACGTTTCTCTCTTCAGAAACTGGAGAGCGAAACGTTGCCACAATAAAATGTCACATTAGTTGTACTTGTGTCCTTTTACCTAACATATTGTCGGTAAATAACAAAAAAGGCACAATACCGTGGCTGGAACAATACACACACAACCCGCACATATAAAAGAGAGGAGCTTACGACGACGTTTCGGCCCGACTTGGACCATTTACAAAGTCACACTAACACACAGAGACGGAGGAAGGGGTATTTATAGGCAGGCAGACAGGGGAGGGTACAAGAGAGTGGGGTAATAATGGAGTAAGTAGTGGAAGTGGTAGTAGTAGTAATAGTAGTAGTGGAGACATTCATATTCTAGGAAAGGAGCACTGCAATGAGGCTAGCGGCCCGCAAGGGTGGGACGAGAACACAGAGGGAGGAAAGGCGAATAAAATGAAGGACAAATACAAGGCAAAAGAAAAGAAAGAAAGGAAAACCCATAGGAGAAAAAAGGAGAAGGGGGAAGAGATGAAAGGGGAAGGAATCAGGTTAAGTCACGGGTGTTCTGAAGTTTAGAGCATTTAACAATGTAATGAGAGAGGAAAGCATCAACAGAGACAAAGCCAGGGCTAAGATTCATACAGGGAAAGTTGTGTATAAGGGAGGATTCAACCAGGCGGCGACTATGAAAGTTGGACGTAGGGTAGACAGTTTTAGCAGAAGACCAATCAATAGGATGACTGTGATCTCTGACATGACAGAAAAGAGCATTATTAGTGTCGGCAAGCCTAACACTATTTTTGTGCTCCTTGAGTCTGTCAGAAAGAGATCGGCCAGTTTCTCCGAAGTACTAAAGAGGACAGGAGGAGCAAGAAATAGAGTAGATACCAGGAGAATCTGTGGAGGGAGGGGAGGTATGAACTAGATTAGTGCGAAGAGTGTTAGTCTGACGAAAGGTAAGTTTGATGTCTAAGGAACGGAGAGAGTTGGTGAGATTAGAGAGACCAGAGATGTAGGGAAGGCAGAGGACTGGAGAGTTCTCAGGAGTAGAGGGTTTAGGAGAGAAGAAAGTCCGTTTGACACGAGAGAAAGCAGAGTCTATGAAATGGGAAGGGTAGCCCAGGCGGGAAAATGAATTATGAAGAGTGGAAATTTCTGCTTCAAGAAACTGAGGATCACAGATGCGGAGAGCACGGAGAAAGAGGGAGATAAGAACACTCTTCTTGACAGAGGAGGCATGATAAGAGAAGTAATGAATGTACATGCCACTGTGCATAGGCTTGCGGTACACGGAGAAGACAAAACCTGTAACTGAGCGGTGGACATGAACATCAAGGAAAGGAAGCAAGGAATTAGATTCCCAATCAGCTTTAAACTTAATGGAAGGGGCAAGATTATTAAGAGCATCAAGAAATGGTTGGAAGAGACTTGAGTCATGAGGCCAAAGAGCAAAGATGTCATATACATAGCGGAGCCAGAGTGAAGGACGTATATCAATAGTGCGGGTTGTGTGTGTATATTGTCGGTAATTCTACCAACATTAACACAGCTCTATTTGTAGTCTGATTGATCAATCCTGGTTGATCAATCCTGGTTGATCAACCCTGGTTGATCAATCCTGGTTGATCAATCCTGGTTGATAAGACCCTGAGTTATCCAACGTAATTTACACTATGTATGATAATTGCACTTAAGTGTACCTGTGCCTAAATAAACTTACTTATGTACCAGGAGGCCTGGCCTGGGATCAGGCCTAGTAGATCAGGGAGCGATGTCCCCTGCTGGTCTGTTCTTGTCTGTATCCTTCACATTAGTTGGTAAGTAAAACTGAGTGAGCACAGCTGTGAGTATGGTGTGGGACACTATATCTTGTTCATATGACAGAGTGAAGAACGCGTCATTCACTCTGTGAGAGTGAAGAACACCTCACCTTGCATGTGAGGTAATTAGTCAATCAGCTGAGGGACTGATTACCTCACACTCCTCCTCATCAATCACCGTTTATTTTCTGCAGTGGACTGAAGAAGCCACTGGCTGGTGAAACGTTTCCTCAGTAAAGCTTCCCAAATGTCGCTCATTCTCCAACTGAGTGAAGGTGATCAGGGACGTGAGCGCCCACGAGACAGCCAAGAATGTTACCATTTATCCCTCACCCTGGGAAGAAGAGGCCCAGGGGTACTCATCCTTCCAAGCACACAACTCACCTACGGCCCTCACGGGTACAGCCCCATGAGTGGGTCTCCGTGCCTCCTATAATAGTGCACAAGAGCACACACAGCCAATATAGAAAACGTTAAGTTGGGTGGAACTACGTTTGGTTAGGCTAAGTTAGGTGGAATTAGATTAGGTTAAGTTAGGTAGAACTGGATCTGATTACGCAGAACTAGGTTTGAGAAGGTACAACTAGGTTTGAGCAGGTAGAACTAGGTTTGGTTAGGTTAAGTTTGCCTACAATCGAGGTGTGTTACTATAGTTGGCGACCTGATTAGCTAATACTCCAATTAGAACATTAAATCCTAACTAGGACCCTGCCATTCCATCCCTAGATAAGGAGATAAGCTAGACGTCCTTTATATAGACAAGGGCAGTTTAATTTACCAAGTGTAGTTAGTGTCGTCGGTTCCTTAACATACCTTAACTATACATGCGCATACTAGTATTGATGATGATAATAATAATAATAATAATAATAATAATAATAATAATAATAATAATAAGTATAATAAGAATAAGAGTAATAATAATAATCTTTATTTCTACAAGTACGTATATGACACAACTTATACAGACCATAGCTGACATCAATGACATACTATATAGAAAGTTCCTGGTTATGCAGAGCATTTCCTGCAACTAAGGTCAATTTTGTCCCGGGGATGCGACTCACATCAGTCGACTAACACCCAGGTACCTACTTGATGCCAGGTGAAGAGGGACAGCAGGTGTTTTAAAGAAACACGCCCAATGTTTCCACCCGTACCAGGATCGAACCACGGACATTCAATGTGTGAGATGAATGTGCTACCAACCGTGCTACGGGACTTACCGTACTGGTCTGTGTGGATTGGTAGGTCAGACAGTGCTTCAGGAATTCCGTGAAATACCGTTCGAGTCACTTTGTGGTTTAATGAGGGGAAGGGCACGTATGTCTATCCCCTGTGAACATGTACGTAACTGAACCAGGGAACGGGTGGGGTTTGAACTCCAGGCCAGTACGTAAACCACTGGGCCAGCTGGCTACAATAAGATTCATCAAACTAGGTATATTTATACGCCATAGGGAGGTTAGCATGGGCCACTACTGTGACCACAAATGCAAGTTTTTACAGATGAATCTTGGCCAAGTGGCTTACACACTGACCTGGACATTTACGACTCACTCGCCATGGGTTCAACCCCCATCCGATCCCTGGTTTGTTTACAATCGTGTTATTACGATTTCGTGAGTCACGTATGTGACTAAGTTGTCGGTGGTAGGCTGTCCCTCGCTCTCAAGGACATACAACTGTATATAGGATTCGTAGTTATAACTTAGATATACTCGACTGCTTAACTTACATCTTTTACACTAGACTGGATATTAAGCTGACGAGAAGAGCTTTACATGATGCTTATGCTGCTAGCTATGATAATTTATGTAACTGTATTTATGTGTACCTGTACCTGAATAAATTTACAATTAAATTAGCTTTATAACTAAGATTTTTCAGGAGTGAAAGTCTGACAGCATGGTGTGGGACCCCCTCCCCCATCCTTTCTGTCCACCTTTAAAGCTAGGTGGAACCAGGTCTGGTTAGGTGAAGCTGAATTAAGAGGCACGTAAGTTCTCCCCGTCTTCTAATAACATGTTAAATTTTCCACTATAATCTACCTTGTCCATAATTACTATCGCATTTGCTTTGTCTGTTTCGTAAGGTGAAGTCCAGGATCTTTCTTTAATTCATGGTATAACTTAACACATCTTTGAGGACAATTGTGTCAGACCTCTGCAACACAATTGTCCTCAAAGATTTGTTAAGTTATACCATGAATTAAGGAAACAGACAAAGCAAATGCGATAGTAATTATGGACAAGGTAGATTACAGGGGAAAATGAACATGTTTGGTAAGTTTGGTAAGACTAAGTTAGATAGAACTAACTTTAGTTAGGCTAGGTTAGGCTATATTTAACCGATCTGTAATACCTGCAGCATACTAAAGAAAAAAATAATATAAAAGGCAGCAACACGTCTGGCAATGCGGCTGCTGAGTGTGATAAAGAACGTTCAAAAGTGTAAGAGTTACACTGGTGGCGGTGGTAGCGGTGTTGAGAGAGAGAGAGAGAGAGAGAGAGAGAGAGAGAGAGAGAGAGAGAGAGAGAGAGAGAGAGAGAGAGACAGACAGACAGACAGAGACAGACAGACAGAGACAGAGACAGAGGAAAGTTTTTTTCAAGTTGATAAAGCGAAAAGTTGTCATAATGAAGGTTTATGTATTTTCCTGTTTTTGTCATCTACTTGACGGTTCGTTGTCTCTTACAACAACCAGAGTGAATGATGCGTAGAGGAGAGGGGGGAAGACTGGAGGAGAGGAGAGGGGGGAAGACTGGAGGAGAGGAGAGGGGGAAGACTGGAGGAGAGGAGAGGGGGGAAGACTGGAGGAGAGGAGAGGGGGAAGACTGGAGGAGAGGAGAGGGGGAAGACTGGAGGAGAGGAGAGGGGGAAGACTGGAGGAGAGGAGAAGGGGGAAGACTGGAGGAGAGGAGAGGGGGAAGACTGGAGGAGAGGAGAGGGGGAAGACTGGAGGAGAGGAGAAGGGGAAGACTGGAGGAGAAGAGAGAAGAGAGAGAAAACTGGAGAAAAAGAGAGGAGAGGGGGAAAACTGGAGGAGAGGAGAGGAAAGGAAGACTGGAGAAGAGGAGAGGAGAGGGAAAACACTGGAGAAGAGAGAGTGGAAGACTGGAGAAGAAAGAGGGGAAGATTGGAGAAGAGGAGAGGGGAAGACTGAAGACGAGAAGAGGGGGAAGACTGGAGGAGGAATGGAAAGACTGGATAAAGGGGAGGGAAGAGCCAGTGATGAAGTTCAATTGAGAGGAACAAATTGTGAGGGTAAAGTCTACAGTCAACTCTGAGTAGGTGAGGGTGGAGAGGGAGGGGAGGATAGTGGGTGGAGGTGGAGGTGGAGGTAAGAAAGGAAGGTGGAGAAGGAGAATGGAGTGAGAGAGGTGAAGCGGAGTGTGGCACCTCCTCCTCCTCCCCAGAATCTCCCGCAGTGCCAACCAGTCCAGGGTGCCACATGCCAGCTGCTCTCCCTGGTGAACGCCAGGCATCTGATGATGTGGATCCCTCCCTCGCTCCTCCACCACCAGTGCCATCTCCAACACCAGAGCCCCCTCCTCCACCAGTGCCCTCTCCACCACCAGTGTCATCACCCCCATCACCAGGATATCCAACACCTTCACCACCATCAACAAGAACATTCAGTGAATACATACACAGCAACAGTGAAGCTCAGACGTTGTCATTAACCTTCGTACACTAGTAAGAGGTGTAGAATTGCAACCGTGAAACGTACACTGACGATGCTGCGACCGCCGCTCTGTACCATAAAAACGGTTCCTTGCGTGCGTAGGCGGTCGTGAGAATAGTGCAGATACAAGACAGAGGAGCAGAGATGATGTCAGGAGTGTGAGTGTACAAGTGTGTTCGCTAACAAAGATTATCCTCGGGTGTACAATGAACAATAATGTGGTGACCGGTGTTTTGGAGAGTGACTCTGCTTGTGTGACGGCGAAGTTGTTGTGTTTTAGTGGCGAGGGTGGCAGAGTATTGCCAGTGTTTGTGTACAGAGTTCCGTGGGAGAGCTAGCGTGTGTTGTGTTCTGGGAAGGTGGTGGGTGCATTGCTCCAGCGGTGTCAACACCAACACAACTCACCAATACTACCAATACACCTCACCAATACTGTTACTACACGTCCTCAACATTACCAACACACGTCCCCAACATTACCAACAAACATCCCCAACACTACCAAGACACGTCTTCAACACTACCAAGACACGTCACCAATACTGACAGCACACATCACTAATACTACCAACACATCTCACCAATACACTTCACTAAAACCATCAACACCATTAATACACGTCGCCAACACAACCAACGACACACGCCAACAACAAATTCCACATGCACCACCAACAATCGTCAACAAAATTTAACATCACTATCAAACCAAGCACTGACAGGGCGTCTACCAAACCAACCATAAAGACACCTCATCAACAAACGTCACCATCACCACAACCAAACGTCAGCTGCTCCAACCTCCAGCAGCACACGAAGCACTAAAGAGAGGTGTACCAAAGAGTGCCTTAACAAGTCCCATCAGAGTGCCACAATGTGGATCACCTATGTCATGACTTGGTTCTTCTACATCACTATAATCTTCAACTCCGTGTGTCAAGCAGGTACGTCCTTCAGTTGAGTACCACCACTCTGAATATTCATACAGGGAGGTGGCCACAAAGTCCTTTATTATTTTTTTTTCAAAATAAGTAAGTTTATTTAGGTACAAGTACACATAAGTACAATTATCATACCTAGTAACATATATGTAAATTACTTAGGATAACCCCAAAAAGTCAAAGTGACTTATTTCCAAATGGTGATAGGTACGATAAATCAGATTTCTGTATATGATAGCTGAACTATATAGCTTTAAGTTTACCTAAAGTTTACAACCTCAATGTTTGCGGGGTGTTAGTAGTTTACTGCAGTGTTCGTAGTTTACTGCATGTGTTCGTGGTTTACTGTGATGTCGTTTTACTGTGAGGTTCGTGGTTTCCGGTGCAGGTTTATCTGTTCTGAGTTGATAGCGTCTCACTCGCCGGGTCACCATTGAAGACCCGGGCCCGGCAAGACCGGCGAACCTTCGATACGTCCTTGCTCACACTAAGGAACAGGATCGATTCGGCTTTACGTGACGTTGGATGCTTCACCTGTGTTTGTTCACCTGAGTACCGGGTGTTCGACTGGTGAGGGCAGCATCCTGGAGAAGATTAAGGACAATGAAATAAGCAGTCCCCGATGCGCACTAGCTTTACACTGGCTTACCTCGCCAGGTTAAATACAATCAAATCATCACTCCAGAGCATACAACTGATACTTCGGTTCATTCAAAGCTTTGGCTAACATATAAGATTTGGCTAACATATTGTCGGTAATTCTACCAATATTTAATACATATAAGATTAACTCTTGGAAAAGAGTTGAAGGTTCTGTTGTAATTCGTCTTATGTATGAAGGTAAGGTATTGAAAAGTCTTGGTCCCTTAACACTTACTGCTCTTCATCAGAGGTATTTGCACCGTTTGCAAAGTCTCTTGCTCTCGTAGGGAGTAATTTTGGTGTACAGATTTATGAAGCAATCCCTCTAGGTATAAATTATGATGTGTCTTTATTGGAGACAAATGGTATAAAATACCGACACAGTGAAAAAATAAACACAAATGCAATATAATGCGATCCTTTATTGACTACGTTTCGACTTTATAAAGTCTACTATGTGGGCGAAGCAGTCAATAAAGAATTGCATTATAATGCTTTTGTTTATATTTTTCCAAAGTATCTTTGTTGCCTACATTCCCAGGTGTACAATTTAAGGGACTTCAGGCCTTCCCAATAATTTAGATGCGTTACTGAATTTATAGGAGTTGTCTGTACGACCTTCAGTCCTGATGTTTCGCCTGTCTTAAGAGCTCCTGTTGGAGTGCAGCAGCACTGCCATCTAGAACAAGTTACTTGAAGAGATTATCACTGGCTTGGCATCTCTTGTTATCAAGTGTTCATCCAGACTGCCTCCTAGGACTGCTCTCTGCTGCTTCAGCGGTAAGCTCTTCCTGTTGTGTGCTGGTGACTGCCGGTGTCTGAGTCACGGTGGTCATGGGTATCATATAGTCTCTGCTAGTTCAGAAAGGCTAGCAAGGAAAGTATCTTCATTAGTTTGTTCACTAGTTCTCTCTCTCTACTGAGAACAAAATGGCACAATGCCGTGACTGGAACACTACACAAGTAACCCGTAAATAGCAAAAGGAAGTGACTCCAGCTCTCACTGTTACTGTGTGGTGACTCCCGCCCTCACTGTTACTGTGTGGTGACTCCCGCCCTCACTGTTACTGTGTGGTGACTCCCGCCCTCACTGTTACTGTGTGGTGACTCCCGCCCTCACTGTTACTGTGTGGTGACTCCCGCCCTCACTGTTACTGTGTGGTGACTCCCGCCCTCACTGTTACTGTGTGGTGACTCCCGCCCTCACTGTTACTGTGTGGTGACTCCGCCCTCACTGTTACTGTGTGGTGACTCCGCCCTCACTGTTACTGTGTGGTGACTCCGCCCTCACTGTTACTGTGTGGTGACTCCCGCCCTCGCTGTTACTGTGTGGTGACTCCCGCCCTCGCTGTTACTGTGTGGTGACTTCCGCCCTCACTGTTACTGTGTGGTGACTCCCGCCCTCACTGTTACTGTGTGGTGACTCCCGCCCTCACTGTTACTGTGTGGTGACTCCCGCCCTCACTGTTACTGTGTGGTGACTCCCGCCCTCACTGTTACTGTGTGGTGACTCCGCCCTCACTGTTACTGTGTGGTGACTCCCGCCCTCACTGTTACTGTGTGGTGACTCCCGCCCTCACTGTTACTGTGTGGTGACTCCCGCCCTCACTGTTACTGTGTGGTGACTCCCGCCCTCACTGTTACTGTGTGGTGACTCCGCCCTCACTGTTACTGTGTGGTGACTCCGCCCTCACTGTTACTGTGTGGTGACTCCCGCCCTCACTGTTACTGTGTGGTGACTCCCGCCCTCACTGTTACTGTGTGGTGACTCCCGCCCTCACTGTTACTGTGTGGTGACTCCGCCCTCACTGTTACTGTGGTGACTCGCCTACTACTGTGTGGTGACTCCCGCCCTCACTGTTACTGTGTGGTGACTCCCGCCCTCACTGTTACTGTGTGGTGACTCCGCCCTCACTGTTACTGTGTGGTGACTCCGCCCTCACTGTTACTGTGTGGTGACTCCCGCCCTCACTGTTACTGTGTGGTGACTCCCGCCCTCACTGTTACTGTGTGGTGACTCCCGCCCTCACTGTTACTGTGTGGTGACTCCCGCCCTCACTGTTACTGTGTGGTGACTCCGCCCTCACTGTTACTGTGTGGTGACTCCCGCCCTCACTGTTACTGTGTGGTGACTCCCGCCCTCACTGTTACTGTGTGGTGACTCCGCCCTCACTGTTACTGTGTGGTGACTCCCGCCCTCACTGTTACTGTGTGGTGACTCCCGCCCTCACTGTTACTGTGTGGTGACTCCCGCCCTCACTGTTACTGTGTGGTGACTCCCGCCCTCACTGTTACTGTGTGGTGACTCCAGCCCTCTCTGTTACTGTGTGGTGACTCCCGCCCTCACTGTTACTGTGTGGTGACTCCCGCCCTCACTGTTACTGTGTGGTGACTCCAGCCCTCACTGTTACTGTGTGGTGACTCCCGCCCTCACTGTTACTGTGTGGTGACTCCCGCCCTCCCTGTTACTGTGTGGTGACTCCGCCCTCACTGTTACTGTGTGGTGACTCCGCCCTCACTGTTACTGTGTGGTGACTCCCGCCCTCACTGTTACTGTGTGGTGACTCCCGCCCTCACTGTTACTGTGTGGTGACTCCCGCCCTCACTGTTACTGTGTGGTGACTCCCGCCCTCACTGTTACTGTGTGGTGACTCCGCCCTCACTGTTACTGTGTGGTGACTCCCGCCCTCACTGTTACTGTGTGGTGACTCCGCCCTCACTGTTACTGTGTGGTGACTCCGCCCTCACTGTTACTGTGTGGTGACTCCCGCCCTCACTGTTACTGTGTGGTGACTCCCGCCCTCACTGTTACTGTGTGGTGACTCCCGCCTCACTGTTACTGTGTGGTGACTCCCGCCCTCACTGTTACTGTGTGGTGACTCCCGCCCTCACTGTTACTGTGTGGTGACTCCAGCCCTCGCTGTTACTGTGTGGTGACTCCCGCCCTCACTGTTACTGTGTGGTGACTCCAGCCCTCGCTGTTACTGTGTGGTGACTCCCGCCCTCACTGTTACCGTGTGGTGACTCCCGCCCTCACTCTTACTGTGTGGTGACTCCCGCCCTCGCTGTTACTGTGTGGTGACTCCCGCCCTCGCTGTTACTGTGTGGTGACTCCGCCCTCACTGTTACTGTGTGGTGACTCCGCCCTCACTGTTACTGTATGGTGACTCCGCCCTCGCTGTTACTGTATGGTGACTCCCGCCCTCGCTGTTACTGTATGGTGACTCCCGCCCTCGCTGTTACTGTGTGGTGACTCCCGCCCTCACTGTTACTGTGTGGTGACTCCCGCCCTCACTGTTACTGTGTGGTGACTCCCGCCCTCGCTGTTACTGTGTGGTGACTCCCGCCCTCGCTGTTACTGTGTGGTGACTCCAGCCCTCACTGTTACAGTGTCGTGACTCCAGCCCTCACTGTTACTGTGTGGTGACTCCCGCCCTCGCTGTTACTGTGTTTTGATTCCCGCCCTCGCTGTTACTGTATGGTGACTCCCGCCCTCGCTGTTACTGTATGGTGACTCCCGCCCTCACTGTTACTGTGTGGTGACTCCCGCCCTCACTGTTACTGTATGGTGACTCCCGCCCTCGCTGTTACTGTATGGTGACTCCGCCCTCGCTGTTACTGTATGGTGACTCCCGCCCTCGCTGTTACTGTGTGGTGACTCCGCCCTCACTGTTACTGTGTGGTGACTCCCGCCCTCACTGTTACTGTGTGGTGACTCCCGCCCTCGCTGTTACTGTATGGTGACTCCCGCCCTCGCTGTTACTGTATGGTGACTCCCGCCCTCGCTGTTACTGTGTGGTGACTCCCGCCCTCGCATTTACTGGGTTATTCCAGCTGCAACTCCACATAATTTTCCACATAAAACCATTACAAAATTTTAAGTTAAGTGTGAGTCTTAAATAAACACTTAATAATAGTTCTTCCGGCAGTATGTTGACACTTTCCTGGCACTGTGTTGACACTGTCCTGGCACTGTGTTGACACTGTCCTGGCACTGTGTTGACACTGTCCTAGCACTGTGTTGCCACTGTCCTGGCACTGTGTTGACACTGTCCTGGCACTATGTTGAAACTGTCCTAGAATTATGTTGGAACTTCACACGTTTAAAAACACACTTTATGTGCGCTAATGTTCCCTATAATTGGGACCAAGAGAGCACATTGCATTTTTTTGTGTTTTCAAGAGTAATATATAATATAAATACCATGAAACAACTTGTGGCAACAGAGTGCAAGAAGTAACTGCAGTGAGTCGAAATGTTGCTACTCATTAACTGGGTCTAGAATTTCTTGCACACAAAGTACAGGGCGTTTCACTCGTAGGAGGCCCCGAGTTATTGTTTACTACAGACATAATATACAAACAAGAGGATTGCAACTAAGGAAGTACCGACTCTGGGCCTCCTACCAGTGAAACACATTGTATAATGAAGTTTCTTACACAGCGTTACACAACAAATACAGCCATATATTACCATACTGCTCTCATTTTATCATCTTTGGTTCACGTCAATGTTAGACGCTAGTAGACGTGGCGACTCTAAGCATCTACTCCGTCTACTGTAGAGCAATAGTGTAGGATATCGACTAGTACTACTGCAGATTGACTAAATTACTCTGTTATTTGTGTGGTGGTGGTAGTGGTTGTAGTAGTGGTGTGTGGTAGTGGTTAAAAAAGGGACCCACCACAATGTAAGAGGAGTGGGCGGCCAGGCACCCACACGCCCACGCCCCAACCCCTCATCAGCACATAGGGGTCTTAACAATGACACATGTCTCCGGATAATTAACTTTACAACACCAGCTTCCACCCGCCTCCTCTCTCCCCCTTCCCCAAATACAAACATATATATATATATATATATATATATATTTTATATATATATATATATATATATATATATATATATATATATATTATATATATATTATATATATATATATATATATATATATATATATATATATATATATATATATATATATATATATATATATATATATATATATATATATACAGAATAAGGATTTATTAATGCCTGAGTATGAATGTATACACATGTATATGTATGCGCAAGTGCATCATGTGTTATTGCATGTCTTTGTTGAATCGCTAACCCCCCCGTGGCCTGATCGCTAAAGTTTTCGCTTCACATGGCGATGGTCTGGGTTCGATTCCTAAGCGAGGGTAGAAACATTGGGCGTGTTTCTTTACACCGGTTGTCTATGTTTACCCATCAGTAAAATGGGTACCTGGGCGTTTGTCGACTGGTGTGGGTCGCATCCTGGGACAAATTACCTAATTTGCCCGAAATGCTCTGCATAACAAGCGGCTTTCTATATAGTAGTATGTCATTGATGTCAGCTAGGCCTGTATACCTTGTACATGTACTTGTAGTAAACAAAGATATTATGCTGTTCCCTTATACATAGTATGGCTAGACATGAATGTTAGTCACGGTGTTAAATGTAGTAAGACAGTGTATGAGGTGTATATCTCTCTGTATCCTAGGTGGTAGTTTGGTAGACAGCAACTACCCAGGGAGGTACTACCGTCCTGTGGTGGTAGTTTGGTAGACAGCAACTACCCAGGGAGGTACTACGTCCTGTGGTGGTAGTTTGGTAGACAGCAACTACCCAGGAGGTACTACCGTCCTGTGTGGTAGTTTGGTAGACAGCAGCCACCCAGGAGGTACTACCGTCCTGTGGTGGTAGTTTGGAGACAGCAACTACCCAGGAGGTACTACCGTCCTGTGGTGGTAGTTTGGTAGACAGCAACTACCCAGGGAGGTACTACCGTCCTGTGGTGGTAGTTTGGTAGACAGCAACTACCCAGGGAGGTACTACCGTCCTGTGGTGGTAGTTTGGTAGACAGCAACTACCCAGGGAGGTACTACCGTCCTGTGGTGGTAGTTTGGTAGACAGCAACTACCCAGGGAGGTACTACCGTCCTGTGGTGGTAGTTTGGTAGACAGCAACTACCCAGGAGGTACTACCGTCCTGTGGTGGTAGTTTGGTAGACAGCACACCCAGGGAGGTACTACCGTCCTGTGGTGGTAGTTTGGTAGACAGCAACTACCCAGGAGGTATTACTGTCCTGTGGTGGTAGTTTGGTAGACAGCAACTACCCAGGGAGGTACTACCGTCCTGTGGTGGTAGTTTGGTAGACAGCAACTACCCAGGGAGGTACTACCGTCCTGTGGTGGTAGTTTGGTAGACAGCAACTACCCAGGGAGGTACTACCGTCCTGTGCTGGTAGTTTGGTAGACAGCAGCCACCCAGGGAGGTACTACCGTCCTGTGCTGGTAGTTTGGTAGACAGCAACTACCCAGGGAGGTACTACCGTCCTGTGGTGGTAGTTTGGTAGACAGCAACTACCCGGGGAGGTACTACTGTCCTGTGGTGGTAGTTTGTAGACAGCAACTACCCAGGAGGTACTACCGTCCTGTGGTGGTAGTTTGGTAGACAGCAACTACCCAGGAGGTACTACCGTCCTGTGGTGGTAGTTTGGTAGACAGCAACTACCCAGGGAGGTACTACCGTCCTGTGGTGGTAGTTTGGTAGACAGCAACTACCCAGGGAGGTACTACCGTCCTGTGGTGGTAGTTTGGTAGACAGCAACTACCCAGGGAGGTACTACCGTCCTGTGGTGGTAGTTTGGTAGACAGCAACTACCCAGGGAGGTACTACGTCCTGTGGTGGTAGTTTGGTAGACAGCAACTACCCAGGGAGGTACTACCGTCCTGTGGTGGTAGTTTGGTAGACAGCAACTACCCAGGAGGTATTACCGTCCTGTGGTGGTAGTTTGGTAGACAGCAACTACCCAGGAGGTACTACCGTCCTGTGGTGGTAGTTTGGTAGACAGCAACTACCCGGGGAGGTACTACCGTCCTGTGGTGGTAGTTTGGTAGACAGCAACTACCCAGGAGGTACTACCGTCCTGTGCTGGTAGTTTGGTAGACAGCAGCCACCCAGGGAGGTACTACCGTCCTGTGCTGGTAGTTTGGTAGACAGCAACTACCCAGGGAGGTACTACCGTCCTGTGCTGGTAGTTTGGTAGACAGCAGCCACCCAGTGAGGTACTACCGTCCTGTGGTGGTAGGTTGGTAGACAGCAACCACTCAGGGAGGTACTACCGTCCTGCCAAGTGAGTGTTAAACGGAAACCTGTAATTATTTTACAAGACGGTAGGATTGCTGGTGTCTTTTTTTCTGTCTCATAAACACGCTGGATAACAGGTACGTCTTGCTACTTCTACTTATACTTAGGTCACACTACACATGCATGTACAAGCATATATATTTACATACCCATCTGTTTTTTTTTATTTTCTTAATAGTTCTTGTTCTTCTTTATTTCCTCTTATCTTCATGGGGAAGTGTAACAGAATTCTTCCTCCGTAAGCCATGTGTGTCGTAAGAGGTGACAAAATGCCGGGAGCAAGGGGCTAGTAACCCCTTCTCCTGTATAAATTACTAAATTTAAAAAGAAAACGTTGTTTTTCTTTTTAGGTCACCCTACCTCAGTGGGATACGGCCGGTGCATTGAAAAAAAATCTCTCAGTTTATATACACTAAAAGATTCATTCTTAGTTTACATAATACAGTATTCTTGACTGGTGGTGTAGAGGTGACGTGCAGCGTTATTGACCCTCCTCTAGTCGATAGGCTTTAAACCCCATCAACCAGGGATATTCGTGCAGATTTGAACGCCGTCTGCGAGCTGCCAATGACAGCGTTGCCAGACATACTGCTGCCGCGTTTTTTACAGACTTTTGCAATCTCCAGGCAATTTTACAACACTGAAGACTGTATTATGTAACTGATTGGTATGACTATTACTCGTATATGTCTCAGTGTATATATACTAATAACTGTATATGTCTCAGTGTATATACACTAATAATTGTATACGTGTCAGTGTATATACTACTAGGACTGTGATGGTGGTCAGAGATCGTCTAATGTGAGTGTTGTGAGTAGCACCGCCCCTGTCTACTTCACGGGTCTACCTCACGGGTCTACCTCACGAATCTACCTCACGGGTCTACCTCACGGGTCTACTTCACGGGTCTACTTCACGGGTCTACCTCACGGGTCTACTTCACGGGTCTACCTCACGGGTCTATGTCACGGGTCTACGTCACGGGTCTACCTCACGGGTCTACCTCACAGGTCGTTACTCCAGGTTTCCAGGTCCTGTAGATCACATGACATCTCTCCACGCCTGCGTACTGTCAGCTCTCACCCCCGTCCCTGCAATGTCAGCTCTGTACACTGTCAGCTCTGTACACAGTGTCGGCTCTATATATAGCATAAGCTCTCCTCTACAGTGTTAGCCCTCTGTACATAGTGTCAGCTCTGTACACAGTATCAGTTCTGTACACTATGTCAGCTCTGTACACAGTGTCATCTCTGTACACAGTGTTAGTTCTGTACACAGTTTCATCTCTGCACACAATATCAGCCATGTACATATATTGTCAGCTGCTAAGTACATAGTGTACTTAGCAGCTAAGTACATATTGTCAGCTCTGTAAACAGTATTGTCTCTGTACACATTGTCAGCTATGTACCCAGTGTCAGTTGTGTACCCAGTGGCAGCTATTTATATAGTGTCAGATATGAAAATAGCGTCAGATCTGTACACAGTGTCAGCCCTCTATACTCAGTGTCACTATGGCGAGAAAGATACATCATAATCTACACCTGGAACATTTTGGAGGGTTGGGTCACAAACCTGTACACTGAAATCACTCCTGTGAAAGCTAGAGGCTTGTCACATGTTGCAAAATACCACGAATATAAAGCATGGACGCCATGAGTACACAAAGAGAAAACCCAATAAGTGTAAGGAGACCAAGACTCTTGAACACCCTTCCGCCATACACAAGGGAAATTACCAACATATCCCTAGTTATCTTCAAGAGGGAACCTGGTATGTTCCTCAAGTCAGTTCCTGATCAGCCGGGCTGTGGTGCATATATTGGTATGGATGTTGCTAGCACCAACAGCCTGGACGATCAAACCGTGAAGCCTGGTCTGGGACCGGGCCAGGCAGCAGCGGCTATTGGTCTGAGGACCTCGTGGTATAGATGCACTTCGTGGTCCAGCTGCACCTCGTGGTCCAGCTGCACCTCGTGGTCCAGCTGCACTTCGTGGTCCAGCTGCATCTCGTGGTCCAGCTGCACCTCGTGGTCCAGCTGCACCTCGTGGTCCAGCTGCACCTCGTGGTCCAGCTGCACCTCGTGGTCCAGCTGCATCTCGTGGTCCAGCTGCACCTAGTGGTCCAGCTGCACCTCGTGGTCCAGCTGCACCTCGTGGTCCAGCTGCACCTCGTGGTCCAGCTGCACCTCGTGGTACAGCTGCACCTCGTGGTCCAGCTGCACCTCGTGGTCCAGCTGCACCTCGTGGTCCAGCTGCACCTCGTGGTCCAGCTGCACCTCGTGGTCCAGCTGCATCTCGTGGTCCAGCTGCATCTCGTGGTCCAGCTGCACCTCGTGGTCCAGCTGCACCTCGTGGTCCAGCTGCACCTCGTGGTCCAGCTGCACCTCGTGGTCCAGCTGCACCTCGTGGTACAGCTGCATCTCGTGGTCCAGCTGCATCTCGTGGTCCAGCTGCACCTCGTGGTACAGCTGCACCTCGTGGTACAGCTGCACCTCGTGGTCCAGCTGCACCTCGTGGTACAGCTGCATCTCGTGGTCCAGCTGCACCTCGTGGTCCAGCTGCACCTCGTGGTCCAGCTGCACTGTAGCAACAATGACAGCAGATAAATACAATCCCGGGACAGCAACAACAGCTGCTTAAGCAGGCAATCACTATGGTAGTTCTTATTATGGTTGTTCTTGTTATTATGGTTGTTCTTGTTACTATGGTAATTATTATGGTAATTCTTGTTACTATGTTAGGTATTGCTACCATGGTAGTTATTATGGTAGTTCTTGTTACTATGATATGTCTTGTTACTATGGTAGTTCTTGTTACTATGGTAGGTCTTGTTACCATGGTAGGTCTTGTTACCATGGTAGGTCTTGTTACCATGGTAGGTCTTGTTACCATGGTAGGTCTTGTTACCATGGTAGGTCTTGTTACCATGGTAGGTCTTGTTACCATGGTAGGTCTTGTTACCATGGTAGGTCTTGTTACTATGGTAGATCTTGTTACCATGGTAGGTCTTGTTACTATGGTAGGTCTTGTTACCATGGTAGGCCTTGTTACCATGGTAGGAAGTCCTTGTTACCATGGTAAGTCTTGTTACCATGGTAGGTCTTGTTACCATGGTAGGTCTTGTTACCATGGTAGGTCTTGTTACTATGGTAGATCTTGTTACCATGGTAGGTCTTGTTACTATGGTAGGTCTTGTTACCATGGTAGGCCTTGTTACCATGGTTAGTCTTGTTACCATGGCATTTACGATTTCTCAACCATTCTTGGCACCAGAACTGGCACGCTAGGGTGTCTCTATGTCACTCTGGCATCAGGACGAGCACTCTAGGGTGCCGCTACGTCACTCTGCCACAAGACTGGCACTCTAGGGTGCCGCTACGTCACTCTGCCACCAATATTGGCAATCTAGGGTGCCGCTACGTCACTCTGCCACCAAGACTTTCACTCTAGGGTGCCTCTATGTTACTCTGCCACCAAGATTGGCACTCTAGGGTGCCGCTACGTCACTCTGCCACCAAGATTGTCACTCTAGGGTGCCGCTACATCACTCTGCCACCAGGACTGGCACTCTAGGGTGCCGCAACGTCACTCTGCCACCACAACTGGAACTCTAGGGTGCCGCTACGTCACTCTGCCACCAGGACTGGCACTTAGGGTGCCGCTATGTCACTCTGTCACCAGGACTGGCACTCTAGGGTGCCGCAACGTCACTCTGCCACCAGGACTGGCACTTAGGGTGCCGCTATGTCACTCTGCCACCAGGAATGGTACTCTAGGGTGCCGCTACGTCACTCTGCCACCAAGACTGGCACTCTAGGGTGCCGCTACGTCACTGCCACCAGGACTGGCACTCTAGGGTGCCGCAACGTCGCTCTGCCACCAGGACTGGCACTCTAGGGTGCCGCAACGTCACTCTGCCACCAGGACTGGCACTCTAGGGTCCCGCAACGTCACTCTGCCACCAAGACTGGCACTCTAGGGTGCCGCTATGTCACTCGCTACCAGGATAGCATTTCAACCCTCAACCTTCACAGCAAAAAAAGGAACTGCTAAGTAGATAAGGTCGTGGGAGACAATGTGCACTCAGTGTGCACTTAATGTACCCACTAAAATACATTAAGTGTACTCACTGTACACTTAAGGTATACTTATGTACACTTAAAGTATACTTAGTGTACACTTAAAGTACACTTGAGGTAAACTAAGAGTACACTTCCACTGTCTCTACCTGGATACCTGGAGTTTACCTGGAGAGGGTTTTGGGGGTCAACGCTCCCGCGGCCCGGTCTGTGACCAGACCTCATGGTTGATCAGGGCGTGATCAATCAGGCTGCTACTGCTGGACGCAAGTTTCAACACCTTCAAATAATCTCTGTATCGAACTGAAACATCCACTGGCTGGCGAAACGTCTTAATAAAGACACGCAGGTGTTGTACACGTGTTTTATTGATCGACGTGTTAGTAAAGTATCCCATTATTATTATCACCACAACCCATATCTATCCTGTGGATGGTAGCACAAGAGCATATGGATACACACTAGGCCTAGGCCCCAAAAAGTTAGCGGGAGTACGTCTGGATTTATATTTACAATTGTCTTATTTGCTGCAAGCAAATTAAGGATATTTCCTTAATATGTCTGGTATCTTGTGTTCATTAAGATATCTTGACATATCACATAGTTTATTATACTTTCTCTATATTCCTCAGTAAATGGACAATTAAACATATAGTGTTCAAGATAGTGACCATAGTGTTGGCCACACACTTTGCATTTGGTTTGATCATGTGTGTGTGTCTGATAAACTGCCAGAAGTACTTGTAGCCAAGCCTAAGCCTGGCTACTACAACATCAGTCAGTACTTGAACCAAGCCTAAGCCTGGCTACTACAACATCAGTCAGTACTTGTTACCAAGCCTAAGCCTGGCTACTACAACATCAGTCAGTACTTGTTACCAAGCCTAAGCCTGGCTACTATAACATCAGTGAGTACTTATAATTTATCACCTGGCTACTACAACATCAGTCAGTCTGTGTCTGAACTTTACCAAACAATAACGTGTAAAACAAGAGAGCATCAACTGCGTTAAAGACGACCTTGACACGAGAAAGGTTTGGAAGCTTCGTAAAGGAATACAAAGGCAGAGCAGCAGCATGAACCCTCGCAGCACCGAGCATACACGAAACTCCACAATATACAGAGGTCACCATAGTATATATACACCGAGAGTTATCTCTCTCTACTTGTATATATGCTGAGAGTTTACACTGACTTCTATTTAAGGAACACGCTACATAAATGGAAGATTTTCTCTCTCTCTCTCTCTCTCTCTCTCTCTCTCTCTCTCTCTCTCTCTCTCTCTCTCTCTCATCATACACGAGTTTACTCAGAAGATAAATGTCTGAGCAAGATATGACGAGTTGTCACAGTTTACATAAATACATTCATAGCAAGTTAAGATAACCAACAACAATTAAACCCCCATTCAACAATGTTAGAAGACTCTCCTAAAAGCTCCCCAAGGTCCCTAAAGACACCTCAGTAATTATAAAGTTTCTCGATGTTCCTACACGCTCCTCAGTAACTATAAAGTTCCCCAAGATACCTACAGGCTCCTCAGTAACTAAAAAGTTCCCAGAGGTCTCTACAGGCATCTCAGTAACTATAAAGTTCTCTGAGGTCTCTACAGGCACCTCAGTAACTATAAAATTCCCTGAGGTCTCTACAGGCATCTCAGTAACTATAAAGTTCCACAAGGTCTCTACAGGGTCCTCAGTAACTATAAAGTTCCCCAAGGTTCCTACAGGCATCTCAGTAACTATAAAGTTCCACAAAGTCTCTACGGGCATCTCAGTAACTATAAAGTTCCCCAAGGATCCTACAGGCATCTCAGTACCAATAAAGTTCCCTGAGATCTCTACAGGTATCACAGTACCTATAAAGTTCCCTGAGATCTCTATAGGCACCTCATAACTATAAAGTTCCCCGAAGTCTTTACAGGCATCTCAGTAACTATAAAGTTCCCCGAGGTCTATACAGGCTCCTCAGTAACTATAAAGTTCCCCGAGGTCTCTAAAGGCACCTCAGTAACCATAAAGTTCCCCGAGGTCTCTACAGGCAACTCAGAAACTATAAAGTTCCACAAGGTTTCTACAGGCATCTCAGTAACTATAAAGTTCCCCGAGATCTCTACAGGCATTTCAGTTAATATAAAGTTCCCTGAGGTCTCTACAGGCTCCTCAGTAATTATAAAGTTCCCCGAGGTCTCTATAGGCAGCTCAGTAACTATAAAGTTCCCAGAGGTCTCTACAAGCATCTCAGTAACTATAAAGTTCCATGAGGTCTCTTCAGGCATCTCAGTAAATATAAAGTTCCCCGAGGTTCCTACAGGCATCTCAGTAACTATAAAGTTCTCCGAGGTCTCTACAGGCTCCTCAGTAACTATAAAAGACCATGACGAAAATGGGAAAGCCTAAATCGAGGATCAACTCCTAAAATATACAATTGTTAAACATCAAAACATACAATATAAATTTGCTTCCTCGTCTTCTCCTCTTAATCACAATATTTTAAAAAAATCTTTCAAAATTAAACAAGAAAACCTAATCAAAATCTATAATTTTAGACACATATATCAGACATTTTTTAAATCCCGTTAAGAAGTGCAGTGAAGAAGGGAAGAATTAAGAAGCGAAATAATAGATTATGACTCGATGAACTGATTTAAACGTAGATATGGTTGCGTTGAACAAGGGGATCAACCCCCCACAAAGTAAGCTAGGTTAATACACTGAAGATGTGGAGGAGTTCCGCTTCACGTTTCAGAGAATTATTGTCTTACTAATTAACTATATTAAGGATGAAGGGGAAAAAAGGTCGAATAACAACTTAGTCACCCCTAGCTGGGAACTCTAATTACAGTGTGTGTACTCACCTAATTGTGGTTGCAGGGGTCGAGACTTAGCTCCTGGCCTCTGTGCGTGTGTCACCTAGTTGTGGTTGCAGGGGTCGAATCACAGCTCCTGGCCCCGCCTCTTCACTGGTCGCTACTAGGTCATTCTTCCTGCTCCATGAGCTTTATCTTACCTCTTCTTAAAACTATGTATGGATCCTACCTCCACTACATCACTTCCCAGACTATTCCAACTCCTGACAACTCTGTGACTGAAGAAATACTTCCTAACATCCCTGTGATTCATCTGAGTCTTCAACTTCCAACTGTGACCCCTTGTTGCTGTGTCCCATCTCTGGAACATCCTGTCTCTGTCCACCTTGTCGATTCCTCTCAGTATTTTATATGTCGTTATCATATCCCCCCTATCTCTCCTGTCTTCCAGTGTCGTCAGGTCGATTTCCCTTAACCTCTCCTCGTAGGACATGCCCCTTAGCTCCGGGACTAGTCTTGTTGCAAACTTTTGCACTTTCTCTAGTTTCTTTACATGCTTGGCTAGGTGTGGGTTCCAAACTGGTGCTGCATACTCCAATATAGGCCTAACGTACACAGTGTACAGGGTCCTGAACGATTCCTTATTAAGATGTCGGAATGCTGTTCTTAGGTTTGCTAGGCGCCCGTATGCTACAGAAGTTATTTGGTTGGTGTGCGCCTCAGATGTGCAAGGTGTTATACTCACCCCAAGATCCTTTTCCTTAAGTGAGGTTTATAGTCTCTGGCCCCCTAGACTGTACTCCGTCTGTGGTCTTCTTTGCCCTTCCCCAATCGTCATGACTTTACACTTGGTGGGGTTGAACTCCAAGAGCCAGTTGCTGGACCAGGCCTCCAGCCTGTCCGGATTCCTTTGTAGTTCTGTTAGGTCCTCGTCCGATTGAATTCTTCTCATCAACTTCATATTTGCAAACAAGAACACTTTGGAGTCTATTCCCTCCATCATGTCGATCACAAATACCAAAAACAGCACCCGTCCTAGGACTGACCCCTGTGGAACCCCGCTCGTTACAGGTGCCCACTCTTGACACCTCGCTACATACCATGACTCGCTGTTGTCTTCCTGACAGGTATTCCTTGATCCATTGTAGTGCCTTCCCTATTATTCCCGCCTGGTCCATCAGCTTTTACACTAATCTCTTGTGTGGAACTGTTTCAAACGCTTTCTTACAGTCCAAGAAATTACAATCTACCCACCCCCTCTCTCTCTTGTCTTACTGCTGTCACCCTGTCATAGAACTCCAGTAGGTTTGTGACACAAGATTTTCCGTCCCTGAAACCGTGCTGGCTGTCGTTTATAAGCTCATTCCTTTTAGGTGCTCCACCACGCTTCTGATAATCTTCTCCATGACTTTGCATACTATACATGTCAGTGACACTGGTCTGTAGTTTAATGCTTCGTGTGTCTCCTTTTTTAAAAATTGGGACTACATTTGCTGTCTTCCATATCTCAGGTAGTCGCCCTGTTTTGATAGATGAGTTGAAGATTGTTGTTAGTGGTACACATAGCGCCTCTGCTCCTCTCTCAGGACCCATGGAGAGATGTTATCCAGCCCCATCGCCTTTGAGGTATCTAGCTCGCTTAGCAGCCTCTTCACTTCTTCCTCGGTTGTATGTATTGTGTCCAACACTTGATGGTCCCTGCCTCTAAGTCTTTCTGGAGTCCCTTCTGTCTCCTCTGTGAACACTTCTTTGAATCTCATGTTGAGCTCCTCACATACTTCGCGGTCGTTTCTTGTGATCTCCCCTCCTTCCTTCCTCAGCCTGATTACCTGGTCTTTGACTGTTGTTTTCCTCCTGATGTGGCTGTACAACAGCTTCGGGTCAGATTTGGCTTTCGCTGCTATGTCATTTTCGTTTTGTCTTTGGGCCTCCCTTCTTACCTGTGCATATTCATTTCTGGCTCTACGACTGCTCTCCTTATTCTCCTGAGTCCTTTGCCTTCTATACTTCTTCCATTCTTTAGCACACTTGGTTTTGGCCTCCCTACACCTTTGATTAAACCAAGGGCTCATCCTGGCTTTCTCGTTATTTCTGTTACCCTTGGGTACAAACCTCTCCTCAGCTTCCTTGCATATTGTTGTCACATATTCCATCATCTCGTTTACTGACTTCCCTGCCAGCTCTCTGTCCCACTGAACCCTGTGAAGGAAATTCTTCATGCCTGCGTAGTCCCATTTCTTGTAGTTTGGCTTCATTCGTCCTGCCCTTCCTGCTTCCCTCTCAACTTGTAACTTTATGTATTCGAAGCTCAGAACCGATGGGTTATTCATATGTGATGTCCTCAATATCTGCACCACTCAAGGTGAATACTAGGTCCAGTCTCGCTGGTTCATCCTCTCCTCTCTCTCTGGTAGTGTCCCTTACGGGTTGGTACATGAGGTTTTCCATTACCACCTCTATCATCTTAGCCCTCCACGTTTCTGGGCCCCCTGATAGCTCCAGGTTCTCCCAGTCAATTTCTTTGTGGTTGAAGTCACCCATAATCAGCAGCTTTGCCCTGCTCGCATGAGCCCTTCTGGCCACTTCAGCCAGTGTGTCAACTATCGCTCTATTACTCTCAACATACTCTTGCCTTGGCCTCCTGGTGTTCTGTGGCGGGTTATACAATAACTGCAATTACCACCTTGGAACCTCCAGACTGAAGTGTTCCTATTATGTAATCTCTTGCTTCTCCTCTCTCCAGCTCATCAAAATCCCATCGATTTTTGATAAGCAGTGCTACTCCTCCACACCCTCTGTTCCCTGTCTTTCCTCAGGATCTGATATCCCGTTGGAAAGACGACATCTGTTATCATTCCTGTGAGTTTGGTTTCTGTGAGAGCTATGATGTCCGGTGATGCATTTTTTACTCTTTCGTGCCACTCCTCTCATTTATTCATTATTTCATCATCGTTGCTGTACCATACCTTCAGCTTCCTCTCCAACACTGTGTTTTGGGGAGTCTGTAAGGGTGGAGGATCTGGCAGTGTGCTGTGGGATTCTACAGCATAGTGTAGGGTGGGGGCTGTAAGTGTGGATTGCAGTTTGTGTTGGGATAGCGTGTTTGGTTGTGGGGTTCTGGGGGTAGTTCTGTGTGTGCTTGCGCTTGTTGCTCTGCCCTGCTTTGGTTGTCCTCTGCTGATTCTGTCCTTGTCTCTCTTCCTAGCCCCTTTCGCTTTTGTGTCCTCTCCCTCAGCTGCTGTCGTTCTGTCTCGGTCTAGGAACACCCTCTTGTTTGTTGAAGATTTCTTCAGCCATGGTTTCTCTTGCAGGATCCTGTTTCGCACTGTTTCTGTCTTGAAAATCAGCTTGACCGGCCGATTTCTCCCCTTCAAGTACCCCCCTATTCTCTGAAAGTTTACTATCTCGGTCATGTCATCTTCGGCTATTTCTTTGATGATGTTTTCAATCTCCTGTTTTTCTTCCTGTCGTGTGTGTTACTGTGTGTGCACTGTGTGTGTGTGTTTGTTACTGTGTGTGTGTGTTACTGTGTGTCTGTCACAGTGGTGACAATCACAGTGGTGATAGTTACAGCGGGTGACACAGTGGTGACAGTCACAGTGGGTGACAGTCACAGTGGGTGTCAGTCACAGTGGGTGGGGAGTAAGGGGAGAGGAATGTCCATAGTTCTGGGAGACTGCAATACTTGAAACAATACTTCCATCCTCCCCTCGTTGCTCCTCACCTCGTTGCTCCTCCCCTCGTTGTCCCCTCCCCTCGTTTCTCCTCCCTTCGTTTATTCCCTACACTTATAAACTGCCCTCTCCCACCCCTCGTTAACACCCTACACTCACCAACCACATTCTCTCTACCACATCTTCCTCCTCACTCCATCTTCCTCTCCACAACATCTTCCCCATCACATGTTCCTCCTCATCACAGCTTCCTCCCACCACATCTTCCCCATCACATGTTCCTCCTCATCACAGCTTCCTCCCCACCACATCTTCCCCATCACATGTGCCTCCACATCAAATCTTCCTCCCCACCTACACTTCCCTTCCTCAACCAATGTCTTCTCCCCGAGGACCAATACTCTCCCCACTTCTCATTCTCAGACAGGGACATAAATCATAGCACTGTATCATACTTTACAGACGATATTAGATGTTTCATAAGTGTTTCACGCACATAAGGCAGTCAGCCTCCAAGATGATATAAACCAAGTCTTCGGTGAGCCACTGACAACAATATTATGTTCAATGAGGACAAATTTCAGTTACTATATCAAGGAAGAATGGAGGAAGTAATAACAAGATCAGAGCACAAGACAAATTCAAAGTATACTCAGTAGAGTGTAAGTTTTATATGAGAGACCTGGGAGTGATACTGAAAGATGCTGTCACATTTAACCGCAAGCAAAAGGATAGGTTGGATAACTAGAACTTTCAAAACAAGAGATGGCAAGCCATTGGTGATACTCTTCAGGTCACTTGTTCTCCATGGGCTGGAATATTGCTGTGTACTAACAGCCCCCTTCAAGGCAGGTGAAACTGCAGTGCTGGAAAATGTACAGAGAACCTTCACAGCTCGTATGCACTCAGGCAGGCACCAACAGCTTGATCGACCAGGCCAGCAACCAGGAAGCCTGTTCTGAGACCGGGCCACGGAGGCGCTGACCTCCAGGAGCGACTCCAGGTAACCTTCCCCCATTATCACCCACATGCTTATTCTCGTCAACCCTCGCCCACTCTAAAATTCCACACCTCCCTCTCATCACTCTCCTCCACCTCCCTCTCATCATTCTCCTCTACCTCCCTCTCATCATTCTCCTCTACCTCCCTCTCATCACTCTCCTCCACCTCCCTCTCATCACTCTCCTCCACCTCCCTCTCATCACTCTCCTCCACCTCCCTCTCATCATTCTCCTCCACCTCCCTCTCATCATTCTCCTCCACCTCCCTCTCATCACTCTCCTCCACCTCCCTCTCATCACTCTCCTCCACCTCCCTCTTATCACTCTCCTCCTACTCACTACCCATCAAAAAACATAGGGTGAGCACAAAAGCGGAAACTAGAAGGTATAATGTTTCCTCCCCAGCGAGATGGTTTTTGAGACATTCATTATCTCTAGTGAGTCACCACCAACACTTAACACTGTGTGTGTGTGTGTCGAGTCATAGCTCCTGTGTGTGTGTGTGTTTCGATCCACGTTACGGGTGTAAACATTACGACGTGTTTCTTTAAGACACCTGCTGTCCATGTTCACCTATCAGTACAATAGGTACCTGGGTGTTAGTCGACTGGTGTGGGTCGCATCCTGGGGGACAAGATTGACCTAATTTGCTCGAAATGCTCTGCATAACAAGGGGCTTTCTATATAGTAGTATGTCAGTGATGTCAGCTAGGACTGTATACACACACAACCCGCACATAGAAGAGAGGAGCTTACGACGACGTTTCGGTCCGACTTGGACCATTTATAAAGTCTCCACTACTACTACTTCCACTACCACTACTACTTCCACTATTACCCTCCACCACTTTCTTGTGCCCTCCCTGTCTGCTGGCCTATAAATACCCCTTCCACCTGTCTTTTGTGTTAGTGTGACTTTGTAAATGGTCCAAGTCGGACCGAAACGTCGTCGTAGCTCCTCTCTCTATGTGCGGGTTGTGTGTGTATTGTTCAGTCACGGTATTGTGCCTTTTTGTTATTTAGGTTTGTATACCTTGTACATGTACTTGTAGAAATAAAGATTATTATTATTATTATTATTATTATTATTATTATTATTATTATAGTATCCTCTTGCCGTCCTGCTAGGTCACTTTTAACAGTTGTAGGGACACTTATATTACCAACATAAACAGAATGAACTGTATTTCTCACTGTATCTACCCTCAGGGTTGACCTTCATGTCTATTTTAGGGATTAGAGCCTCACAGACTGGTGGTAAACAGGTGACATGCAGCGACCCTCGTGCAGTCGACAGGGTTTAAACGTAATGATCCAACGAAAAAATTCACAGGAATGCTAGTTCGGGAGCGGGCCGAGGGGGCGGTGACCCCCCGGGACTGCAGTAAAGTCTGGCCACAGTAATGAAGGAAACATGGGGCTGCAGAACAAGCTTCTATTGCGGGAACGTCTCGCTCTGTGTAGAGCTTTATCAAGATTTGATGAAGCTCTACACAGAGAGAAACACTGCCACAATAAAGGCTGGGGTGCTTGGCTGCCCACCACACAACCACGCACATGTTGAGACTAACTACGGCTGCACGAACACAAACCAACGTTCAAGCTGAAAGGCACGACAAAACCTTCGTTTAAGCCGCACACACAGACACACACACTCTCAACGATACGTTCACACGCCCACGAAGAAGAATCACGGTCCCCCTCACACACACACACACTATCTGAACCACATGTGCACACGCACAAGAAGAATCACGGTCCCCCTCACACACACAAAACATCAGACTGAAATATAATACACACTCAGAACAAAAACATGAGTCAACAAGCATTAAAGCAGGAAAACAAACGCACAAACACATGACAAACTCATCGTTCAAGGAAAAAAAACATTAACTTAGAGAAAAAGCATGCACTTGTAAAGAAAAATAACATGCACTTAAAGGAAATATATGCACTTATAAAGGAAAAAACATGCACTTATGTCACACTATGTGTTATGTCACACTGTGTTATGATGCCACGCTCTTATTATGTCGCACTGTGTGTGTATTATATCTTTTTCGTGTACTGAGGTAGAGGGGGCTGGGCTTATGAGTCCCGCGGGGTCAAAAACAAGTCTAGTTAATATTTGTTAGGAAATATTTCTCTCTCTCTCTGAGGTGAGCGTCTGGGTCTTCGTTAAGACGTGGGTCGTTGTGTAATATCTAACGAGGAATGTAACATTGTAATATAACACGCCTGGGAGCACGCTGAGGCATCATCACTACCCAGTCATGTCTGCTCAGGGTGGGGAGGGGAGGGGGTCGAGCTCTAGCTTCCGGGCCCTGCCTTCTCACTTTCATTAACTAGTAGAGCTCACCCTCTGCTTTCTGGGCTCTTGTTTGGAAATTAGGTGAATACAGATAGGTAGTTTATTTGCCAGGGACGAAGTGGACGGACGGAGGGTCGAGTCTCCACCTCTAGTTGTGCTGAATGACTCTTACCCAGGGGTCCAGGAGCTAGAGGTCAACACTCTGAAGAGGCCCAGAAATTTTAGCTCAGTACAATCAAAATGTCCAGCATTTTCTCCAATAAAACTGGCAAACTGGCAACTACACAGTTCAAGACTAATCGGAACGGTTTGAAGCCGATCTGAAGAGGCATTCTCCAGTTATTACACAGAAACCAACATTCTAATATGTTTAATAACACTAGCAAACTGTAGACTTACAATTTCAACGTTAAAAACTGATAAATTCGCACCTAGACACTCCATTATTCTGCCAAAATTTAAGTGCGACAAACTTGTGCTAAAATGACTCACCAAATCGTAATAACACAGTTGCATAGAAACCACGGAACGGGTGGGGTTTGACCACTCACTCGCCATGGGTTCAAACCCCATCCGTTCCGTGCTGTTGTGCTAAAAGTTTGAAGACAAACGGAAGAGGCGTTCCCGTGCCATCGCACACGAACCTCTCTGCCCTATATGTATACAACTGTCAAACTGGAACTAACACGACCCAACAATGCTTCACGCTTCCCATGAGACACACCAGCGCTGAAAGTTTCAAGCCGATCCATCATAAATGTTATCACATGGAAGGTGCTCAGGCCAAGCCACGGAGTAAGCCAGAAACCTACATTAAATTTCCGGCTTAGCAATAGGCTTTATATTTAAAAAAAAATGGAAGTTATAAATCAAAATCAATGTTTGAAACTGCTGAAAAGAACTGTGTAAAAAGGTCAGTTTAAGTCAGTGTAAAGGTCAGTTTAATTAAGTATAAAGGTGTTAAAGCCAATATAAATGTTTGCTAAAGTCAGTATAAAGGTCTGTTTAAGTCAGTATAAAGGTCTATAAGTCAGCATAAAGGTCTGTACGTCAGCATAAAGGTCTGTAAGTCAGTATAAAAGTCTGTAAGTCAGCATAAAGGTCTGTAAGTCAGTATAAAGGTCTGTAAGTCAGCATAAAGGTGTGTAAGTCAGTATAAGGGTCTATTTAAGTCAGTATAAAGGTCTGTTAAAGGTACTATGTTTAAGTCAGTATAAAGGTCAGTTTAAGTCTGCATAAAGTTCAAAAAAAAAATTGACATCCCTATAAGAAGTCACCAAGAAAAGTTTGAAGCCGATATAATGAAGCATTCCCAAGAAAAAGACCTAGAAAACACATCTTTTTTATTCAAATTACCAAATTAAGACCTACTCCGTTAAAAACTAATCCAAACCAAGGCATTAATGCTGAAAGTTTGAAGCCAATCCAAAGAAGCATCTTTCTGTTATTTCGTTAAAATATCACAATTTGTTAAAAAAAAAAAATAACCAGCTGGGACCGTGACAGCTCAATATAATTGAAAAACAAAACACAACAGTAGTGAAAGTCGACCAGTAGAGCGCCTCTCCACTTACTGCAGAGAAACAAATAATTTCAAATATTTTCACGACCTTCGTAAAATGACCAAGTCACACCTGCATAGCCTAAACTTATAGTAAATAATACAACAAAACAATAACAATTGTATGCATCAACCTTCAAAAATCTGAACCATTCAGAATTATTATTATAATCAAGGGGGAAGCGCTAAACCCATAGGATTATACAGCCCCTGTGAAGGGATGTGGAAGGTATTCAGCTTTAATTCAGGGAACTTGAGCACAGATCCAATCCCTAGATCAAGAGCCCCTCACCAGCATGAAGGAACCTTCCTTGAGGGGGGGTCATTCAGAAGAGGCAGTGACAAGTTGTCTGACGTCAAAAATAGTATACTAAACTATTTTAAATATATAATGATCAACTTGGCATCTCATCACTGCTAAATAGCAGACACCCAGTGTTGAAAGTTTGAAGTCAGTCAGAAGAAGCATTCTCTTGTTACTGCTTTCAGGTCTATAAAAGTGATCATAGGATACCTGCAAACGTCAACACTTGTATAAAATTTTCCCTAGTTACAGTACACCAACGTTCAAAGTTTACAGCCGATCGGATGAGGCGTTCTTAAGTTATAGACAAAATCCTCGGAGGAAGGAAAAATGTCAGTTTTGTCTTCCACTTTGTTATGGAAGCGCGCGCACGCGCACGCACGCACACACACACACACACACACACACACACACACACACACACACACACACACACACACACGGTGTATCGACTTGCAGAGAAGATGACAGGTACAAAAAAGTCACGTCAGAAGAGTGGAAGATGACCCCGTGGGGTGCTGTAGCAAGTGTTGAGGACACGGGGTACTGGCAGATGTCACATTCATAGCAGGCAACCAAGTCACTTGTTATCACTGGGTACGTGGGACACACTATTATTACTCTTATTATTATTGTTGTTATTATTATTATTATTATTATTATTATTATTATTATTATTATTATTATTAGTGTTGTTACTGTTATTGTTATTATTATTATGTTATTGTTGTTGTGATTATTATTATTATTATTAGTTGTTGCAGTTATTATTATTATAAAGGAGTGTTAAACCAGTAGGAATCATACCGCACCTGAAAATTGTGAGGTAATGTATTATGATGTAAAGCATGGGATTAACAGCTTCAATTCCTTGCCTCAAGAACCCTTCACCAGGGGTAAAGGGTTCTTGAAGGACGAGGTGAGACGCGTAGTAGCAAGAATGTGAAAAGGCCACGGTGCCTCATGGCCTGGTGGCTAAAGCTCTTCGCTTCACACGGCGAAGGTCTGGGTTCGATTCCCAGCGAGGGTAGAAGCATTGGGCGTGTTTCTTTACACCAGTTGTCTATGTTCACCCATCAGTAAAATGGGTACCTGAGTGTTAGTCGACTGGTGTGGGTCGCATCCTGGGACAAGTGTCCTACCTGTCTCAAGGTCAAACATCTTACACTCCTATTTAGTCAAGCGAACACAAACATCATAAGGAGCCAGTCTATCAGCATCCTGTCTCCCAACACGAGAGGCTTCGTTACCAATGTTAGTGAGCTCACGCACAGCTTCTTGAACCAGGAGCTGAGTCTCGACCCCTTCAACCACAAATAGGTGAGAACTCATCGTCCTGACAATATCGCCGTTATTGAGACATTTTTGGATGTCAAGAATTACCGGCTACACCTCATGGATGCGACGAGACAGATCAAGGAGGAGGTGTTGTCGTATGCTTTTCTAAAAGTGGACACACCCACCTCATTGATGTTGATACACAAGTAACTCGTACATAGGAGAGAGAAAAGTTTACGACGACGTTTCGGTCCGACTTGGACCATTTACAAAGTCACGGTATTGTACCTTTTTGTTCTTCATTAATGTTGACATTCCTAATCACCTGAAAACGATGTCCTTCAGAAGCGTATTGCGCCAAGGCTGACAGAATACAGTGGGAATCGGAGTACACAGTGCACCAAGAACGAACTAAGTCAACTACAAGAGTAGCAAGGATTACACTGAGCTCCGCAGTGAACACAGGACTTCCAGTGATCACAGCAAAGGCAACACTACCCTCGCTCTTAGACCAGTCAGTGAAGATCTTTATTCTTGAAGCACGAACCAAATCATGCTCCAAGGAATAGGCCAAGTTCATCACTGGGGCTCGACACTTAACAGTTACTCCCTACAAAGATGCACCTCAGCCTCCATTCAAAGAGAGAGAGAGAGAGAGAGAGAGAGAGAGAGAGAGAGAGAGAGAGAGAGAGAGAGAGAGAGAGAGAGAGAGAGAGAGAGAGAGAGAGAGAGTGAGAGAGAAGGCAGGATGAGACTGTCACCACCAACAACCCATCAAAGCCTCACACACACACACGCCTATATACAGGTTGTAAACAGCAAGTGCCAAGAGCTCGGGTGATACACACTCCATGACAAGACCAGTGTTATAGTTATCAGAGGTAACAATAAAGCAGGAAGGAGGCCATTTCCTCCATTAGTGTACACAGGAAATTCTATGTGGGTGGACAAGGTTGTCACAAGATTACTAAGTGGTGGTGAACACCAGCTGGTATCACCTCTCGCTCACCACTACCAACTCAGCACACAACACTCCCCAGGTTTGGTACCAATCCCCACAGAATTTTCCAGGTGTCGATTATATTGTATCTTTCTCGCCTATGTTCCAAGAAATACAGTTCGAAGGAATTCAAGCCCACCCTGAAATTTAGGTTCTTGACTGAATTTATACAAGCAGTAAAAGTTTTCTGTACGTTCTCCAGTTCCGCCTGCCTTGAAGGGGAACGTATTTCAGAATAGAGAGAACACGTGGCTTGGAGAGTATCATTATTGGTTTGGCATTCCTTGTTTTGAATGTTCTAGTTATCCAAACCAATTATTTTCCCTGCGACTGAGATAATAATATTGTTGTGGCACCAGTCAATGGATGAACTTCACAATGTGGCACCAGTCACTGGATGAGCTTCACAATGTGGCACCAGTCACTGGATGAACTTCACAATGTGGCACCAGTCACTGGAGCATCTTCACAATGTGGCACCAGTCACTGAAGCATCTTCACAATGTGGCACCAGTCACTGGATGAACTTCACAATGTGGCACCAGTCACTGGAGCATCTTCACAATGTGGCACCAGTCACTGGAGCATCTTCACAATGTGGCACCAGTCACTGGATGAACTTCCCAATGTGGCACCAGTCACTGGAGCATCTTCACAATGTGGCACCAGTCACTGAAACAACTTCACAATGTGGCACCAGTCACTGGAGCATCTTCCCAATGTGGCACCAGTCACTGGAGCATCTTCACAATGTGGCACCAGTCACTGGAGCATCTTCACAATGTGTCACCAGTCACTGGAGCATCTTCACAATGTGGCACCAGTCACTGGAGCATCTTCACAATGTGGCACCAGTCACTGGAGCAACTTCACAATGTGGCACCAGTCACTGGAGCATCTTCACAATGTGGCACCAGTCACTGGAGCATCTTCACAATGTGGCACCAGTCACTGCATCATCATCACAATGTGGCACCAGTCACTGGAGCAACTTCACAATGTGGCACCAGTCACTGGAGCAACTTCACAATGTGGCACCAGTCACTGGAACAACTTCACAATGTGGCACCAGTCACTGGAGCAACTTCACAATGTGGCACCAGTCACTGGAGCAACTTCACAATGTGGCACCAGTCACTGGAGCTGTGACTCGACCCCTGAAACCACAACTAGGTGAGTACAGGGGCCAGGAGCTATGAATCGACCCCTGGAACCACAACTAGGTGAGTACACACACACACAGGATGAGCCCTTGGTTCACCCAAAGGTGTAGAGAGGCCAAAACCAAGTGTGTTAGAGAATGGAAGAAGTATAGAAGGCATAGAACTCAGGAGAATAAGAACATTCGTAGGGAGGCCCAACAACAATACGAAAATGACATAGCAGCGAAAGCCAAATCTGACCCGAAGCTGTTGTACAGCCACATCAGGAGGAAACAACAGTCAAGGACCAGGTAATCAGGCTGAGGAAGGAAGGAGGGAAGATCACAAGAAACGACCGTGAAGTATGTGAGGAACTCAACATGAGATTCAAAGAAGTGTTCATAGAGGAGACAGAAGGGACTCCAGAAAGACGGAGAGGTGGGGTACACCATCAAGTGCTGGACACAATACATACAACCGAGAAGAAGTGAAGAGGCTGCTAAGCGAGCTAGATACCTCAAAGGCGATGGGGCCGGATAACATCTCTCCATGGGTCCTGAGAGAGGGAGCAGAGGCGCTATGTGTACCACTAACAACAATCTTCAACATATATATCGAAACAGTGCGACTACCTGAGGTATGGAAGACAGCAGACGTAGTCCTAATTTTTAAAAAAGGAGGCAGACACGAAACATTAAACTACAGACCAGTGTCACTGACATGTATAGTATGCAAGGTCATGGAGAAGATTATCAGGAGAAGAGTGGTGGAGCACCTAGAAAGGAATGAGCTTATCAATGACAGTCAGCACGGTTTCAGGGACGGGAAATCCAGTGTCACAAACCTACAGGAGTTCTATGACAGGGTGACAGCAATAAGACAAGAGAGAGAGGGGTGGGTAGATTGCATTTTCTTGGAAGATAAGAAGGCGTTTGACACAGTTCCACACAAGAGATTAGTGCAAAAGCTGGAGGACCAGGCAGCGATAACAGGGAAGGCACTACAGTGGATCAGGGAATGCCTGTCAGGAAGACAACAGCGAGTCATTGTACGTGGCGAGGTGTCAGAGTGGGCGCCTGTGACGAGTGGGGTTCCACAGGGGTCAGTCCTAGGACCGGTGCTCTTTTTGGTATTTGTGAACGACATGACGGAAGGAATAGACTCAGAAGTCCCTGTTTGCACATGATGTGAAGTTGATGAGAAGAATTCAATCGGACGAGGACCAGGCAGAACTACACAGGGATCTGGACAGGCTGCAGGCCTGGTCCAGCAACTGACTCCTGTAGTTCAACCCCACCAAGTGCAAAGTCATGAAGATTGGGGAAGGACAAAGAAGATCGCAGACGGAGTACAGTCTAGGAGGCCAGAGACTACAACCTCACTCAAGGAAAAGGATCTTGGGGTGAGTATAACACCGGGCACATCTCCTGAGGCGCACATCAACCAAACAACTGCTGCAGCACACGGGCGCCTAGCAAATCTAAGACTAGCATTCCGACATCTCAATAAGGTATCGTTGAGGACCCAGTACACCGTGTACGTTAGGCCCATATTAGAGTATGCAGCACCAGTTTGGAACCCACACCTAGCCAAGCACGTAAGGAAATTAGAGAAAGTGCAAAGGTTTGCAAAAAGGATAGTCCCGGAGCCAAGGGGCATGTCCAACGAGGAGAAGTTAAGGGAAATCGACCTAACGACACTGGAGGACAGGAGAGTTAGGGGGGATATGATAACGACATATAAAATACTGAGATCAATCGACAAGGTAGACAGAGACAGGATGTTCCAGAGATGGGACACAGCAACAAGGGGTCACAGTTGGAAGTTGAAGACTCAGATGAATTACAGGGATGTTATGAAGTATTTCTTCTTCAGCCACAGAGTTGTCAGGAAGTGGAATAGTCTGGGAAGTGATATAGTGGAGGCAGCGTCCATACATAGTTTTAAGAAGAGGTACTATAAAGCTCATGGAGCAGGGAGAGTGGACCTAGTAGCGACCAGTGAAGAGGCGGTGCCAGGAGCTATGAATCGACCCCTGCATCAACAAATAGGTAAGAACACACTAACAGCAAAGATAAACGTAACAAACAATAAACGCTATGAGTAAAAATAAAATGATCAACGTAAATCCTCTCATAACAGGTTTAAAGGGCTAGAATTTCCCTGAGGATCCCTCGTGTAGGGAGGTACTGAGCAATGCAGCACAGTAGAATATTAATCACCGAAAGCCTACCACGGGAGAGTTGGCTGGGTCCCTGTTATGAACTTAACTTACCAAGCCTTGTGACACTACTGTGACAACTTGCCAAGCCTCGTTACACTGCTGTAACAACTAACCAAGCCTCGTTACACTGCTGTAACAACTAACCAAGCCTCGTGACACTGCTGTAACAACTAACCAAGCCTCGTGACACTGCTGTAACAACTAACCAAGCCTCGTGACACTGCTGTAACAACTAACCAAGCCTCGTTACACTGCTGTAACAACTAACCAAGCCTCGTGACACAATGTAAGAGCTTACCAAGTGAACACGCTCTTACAGCAAATGAGATGTATCACTTATTTGACTACATACAACTCATTAACAAAGAGAGAGAGAGAGAGAGCTGTACTAGCACAAAAAGTTGTACCAACAGGTGGTAAGGGTGATGGAGGATGAGCCGGGGGGGCAGGAAATGACCCTCACAGCTGGATCTGTAACTTACAACCCCCCCCTCCTCCTCCAATACTCTCCTCCAACACCCCTTCCCCAACACCCCCTCCCCCAACAACACCCCCACCAATAATATCACTACCACTCCTCCAACAGTATCACCAACACCCCCTTTTACATGGTCTCCCCCACCAACCCCGCCTCCAACACTATGAACACCCCCTCCAACATCGTCGTCCCCACCTCTCCAACATCAACCCTCCTTCCATCGCCACCACCAACACTTTGTGGGGGCAGTGCTGATGAGAGATGATTTAAAAGAGATAGTAACTGCAGCTCTGCTAGAAGGAAGCCTTTGAAGCTGCCCTAGCTGATGAACCTTTAATGGAATACTTGATGAAGCCTCCCAGCCCAGGCTGACACTACTGAAGCCTCCCAGCCCAGGCTGACACTACTGAAGCCTCCCAGCCCAGGCTGACACTACTGAAGTCTCCCAGCCCAGGCTGACACTACTGAAGCCTCCCAGCCCAGGCTGACACTACTGAAGCCTCCCAGCCCAGGCTGACACTACTGAAGTCTCCCAGCCCAGGCTGACACTACTGAAGTCTCCCAGCCCAGGCTGACACTACTGAAGCCTCCCAGCCCAGGCTGACACTACTGAAGTCTCCCAGCCCAGGCTGACACTACTGAAGCCTCCCAGCCCAGGCTGACACTACTGAAGTCTCCCAGCCCAGGCTGACACTACTGAAGCCTCCCAGCCCAGGCTGACACTACTGAAGTCTCCCAGCCCAGGCTGACACTACTGAAGTCTCCAGCTCTGGCTGACACCATTGAAGCCTCCCAGCTCTGGCTGACACTACTGAAGTCTCCCAGCTCTGGCTGACACTACTGAAGTCTCCTCAGACTGACACTACTGAAGTCTCCCAGCTCAGGCTCACACTACTGAAGCCTCCCAGCCCAGGCTGACACTACTGAAGTCTCCCAGCTCAGGCTGATACATTTCAACACTGTGCATGCGCCCCATCCTCTGTGATGGAATAAGACAGGCAAACATAATTAGCTTTCGTTCCCACTATGTAACTATCATATAGAACAATATTGCAGCACACTGCTGGTGTTCCCACAGTGTAACTATCATATAGAACAATATTGCAGCACACTGCTGGTGTTCCCACAGTGTAACTATCATATAGAACAATGTAGCAGCACACTGCTGGTGTTCCCACAGTGTAACTATCATATAGAACAATGTAGCAGCACACTGCTGGTGTTCCCACAGTGTAACTATCATATAGAACAATGTAGCAGCACACTGCTGGTGTTCCCACAGTGTAACTATCATATAAAACAATGTAGCAGCACACTGCTGGTGTTCCCACAGTGTAACTATCATATAGAACAGTGTAGCAGCACACTGCTGGTGTTCCCACAGTGTAACTATCATATAAATTAGTGTAGTACATTGAGTGTATAAAACACTGGACGAATTATGTATGCTTTTATGTTCAAATTTGTTCATATTTTATGCTAGTGAACATGACAGGAGGATCAAGAGACCATCTTGCTGAATATAACGTGAACAGGACAGGAAGGTCAAGTGAACATATTACTGAACATGGAATGAACAAGACAGGAAGGTCAGGCGAACATTCTACTGAACATGGAGTGAACAAGAGAGGAAGTTCAAGAGAACATCTAACCGAACATGACATGAACAAGGCAGGAAGGTCAGGACAACTATCTAGTTGTAAATGTCGTGAATATGACATGAACATGACTTGAATATGACTTAATCATGTGTGTGGGAGACACACAAGATCTGGTCTTCAGAGTAAACAGAATCACTTAAACCATAAATATTACTGCTAGTAAATTGATGCCTTCATATTATGTAGATTTTATCGTCAATTGTAAAACTTTTGCTCTAATATATATATATATATATATATATATATATATATATATATATATATATATATATATATATATATATATATATATATATATATATATATATATATATATATATATATACATATATATATATATATATATACATATATATATATATATATACACATATATATATATATATATATATATATATATATATATATATATATATATATATATATTAGGTAGTAGGTTGGTAGACAGCAACCGCCCAGGAGGTACAACCGTCCTGCCAAGTGAGTGTAAAAGAAAGCGTGTAATTGTTTTACATGATGGTAGTATTGCTGTCTTTTTTTCTGTCTCATAAACATGCAAGATTTCAGGTACGTCTGTCTTGTTACTTCTACTTACACTTAGGTCACACTACACATTCATGTACAAGCATATCTATACACACCCCTCTGGGTTTTCTTCTATTTTCTTACTAGTTCTTGTTCTTGTTTCCTCTTATCTCCATGGGGAAGTGGAACAGAATTATTCCTCCGTAAACCATGTGTCGTAAGAGGCGACTAAAATGCCGGGAGCAAGGGGCTAGTAACCCCTTCCCCTGTATACATTACTAAAGTTAAAAAGAGAAACTTTTGTTTTTCTCTTTGGGCCAACCCGCCTTGGTGGGAAACGGCCGATTTGTTGAAAGAAAGAAGAATGGATATATATATATATATATATATATATATATATATATATATATATATATATATATATATATATAAAATTGTGACCACGAACAAGTGGTATTGATCAATAACAATACTGCGACTAGCCAAGGATTCGAACCCATGCTGCTTTGGCCCGCCTCATGGTGAGTGAAAACCCATGACGCTCTAACCCACGGGACCACACAATCCACGCACTTTATATATATATATATATATATATATATATATATATATATATATATATATATATATATATATATATATATATATATATATATATATATATATATATATATATATATATATATATAGGATGGGGTCCACCTCTGGTGCAAATTGTGGGACCCATAGCCTCGGAGAAGTGGATAAAAGGCATCAAGGAAGAATATTTGGATTTCTTCCTGAAGCCGTTTGAATATAGTGAGTTATCTGTGGGTCTTAGGCGGACGGACGACTTGTGTTGGTATGTAACAGCGTCGTCTCCTAAGTTCAAGTCTGGAAGCTAGTGTTACTTACTGCATATATTACTCAAGGGATATCCTAGTAACCAGGGAACTCTGAGGTGCAGGCAGGACACTAATTACCCCATCTTTTGCAGACAAAGTTTTTCCACTGCACATGGTGTTAGGAGGGGTTATATATAAGGAAGACCAGGACACATACCACCCTTTTCTTTCAAGTAAGTAATCTCCCTTCTAGTATTGTGTAGGCAGTGTGGGGTTCCCCTTACTGCAATCAGCTAGAAATTTGTACCATAGCCACTTGTAAGTCTGAGAGAAGTGTCTCAGAGTGTCGGTGTCAACAGTACTTGCCCAGAGTGCAACTTACATTAACAGGTGATTTTAAGATATTAACAATACTACGACTAGCGCCGGGGGTCGAACCCGTGTTATTTTAGACCGCCACGTGGGAAGACAGCCAAAATCCACCCTGAGCAATCAATGCTACAAACATCAGGAACCCAGTTACTGGGCATGTTTCCTGATGCATGCACATACACACACACACACAGGGTGACAGCAATAAGACAAGAGAGAGAGGGGTGGGTAGATAGCATATTCTTGGACTGTAAGAAGGCGTTTGACACAGTTCCCCACAAGAGATTAGTGCAAAAGTTGGAGGACCAGGCAGGGATAACAGGGAATACCTGTCAGGAAGACAGCAGCGAGTCATGGTACGTGGTGAGGTGTCAGAGTGTGCGCCGGTGACGAGCGGGGTTCCACAGGGGTCAGTCCTGGGACCAGTGCTGTTTCTGGTATTTGTGAACGACATGACGGAAGGAATAGACTCCGAAGTGTCCCTGTTTGCAGATGATGTGAAGTTGATGAGAAGAATTCAGTCGGACGAGGACCAGGCAGAACTACAAAGGGATCTGGACAGGCTGCAAGCCTGGTCCAACAATTGGCTCCTGGAGTTCAACCCCACCAAGTGCAAAGTCATGAAGATTGGGGAAGGGCAAAGAAGACCACAGACGGAGTACAGCCTAGGGGGGCCAGAGACTGCAAACCTCAATCAAAGAAAAAGACCTTGGGGTGAGTATAACACCAGGAACATCTCCTGAGGCGCACATCAACCAAATAACTGCTGCAGCATATGGGCGCCTAGCAAACCTAAGAACAGCATTCCGACATCTTAATAAACAATCGTTCAGGACCCTGTACACTGTGTACGTTAGGCCCATACTGGAGTATGCAGCACCAGTTTGGAACCCACACCTAGCCAAGCACGTAAAGAAGCTAGAGAAAGTGCAAAGGTTTGCAACAAGACTAGTCCCGGAGCTAAGGGGTATGTCCTACGAGGAGAGGTTAAGGGAAATCGACCTGACGACACTGGAGGACAGGAGAGATAGGGAGGACATGATAACAACATATAAGATACTGAGAGGAATTGACAAGGTTGACAGAGACAGAATGTTCCAGAGATGGGACACAGCAACAAGGGGACACAGTTGGAAGTTGAAGACTCAGATGAATCACAGAGATGTTAGGAAGTATTTCTTCAGTCACAGAGTGGAAGTGGAATAGTTTAGGAAGTGATGTAGTGGAGGCAGGCTCCATACATAGCTTTAAGAAGAGGTATGATAAAGCTCATGGCGCAGGGAGAGTGACCCAGTAGCGGCCAGTGAAGAGGCGGGGCCAGGAGCTATGAATCGACCCCTGCAACCACAACTAGGTGAGTACAACTAGGTGAGTACACACACACACCAGGAGCTGTGACTCGACCCCTGCAACCACAACTAGGTGAGTACACGCACACACACACACATACACACACGCATGCACGCACGCACACACACACACACACACACACACACACACACAGGAAGTGTATAACCACGTGGCTACCAGGAGGAAATGAACTCAAGTCTTAAGTGTTTGTATATACCCACTCCCCTCAGACATAACTTCTTTCCTCAGACATAAACCCTCCCCTCAGACATAACCCCTCCCCTCAGACATAGCCTCTCCCCTCAGACATAACCCCTTCCCTCAGACATAGCCCTTCCATCAGACATAGCCCCTTCCCTCAGACATAGTCTCTCCCCTTAGATATAACCCCTCCCCTCAGACATAGCCCTTCCCATCAGACATACCCCTCCCCTTAGACATAGCCTCTTCCCTCAGACATAACCTCTCCCCTCAGATATATCCTCTACCCTCAGACATAGCCCCTTCCCTCAGACATAGCCCCTTCCCTCAGACAGCCCCTTCCCTCAAACATACCCCCTCCCCTCAGACATAGCCTCTCCCTCAGACATAGCCTCTCCCCTCAGACATAGCCCCTTCCCTCAGACATAGCCCCTCCCCTCAGACCTAGGCTCTTCACTCAGACATAGTCTCTCCCTTCAGACATAGCCCCTTCCCTCAGACATTGCCTCTTCCCTCAGACATAGCCCCTTCCCTCAGACATACCCCTCTCCTCAGACATAGCCCCTTCCCTCAGACATACCCCCTCCTCTCAGACATAGCCACTTCCCCTCAGACATAGCCTCTCCCCTAAGACAGCCCCTTCCTTCAGACATAGCCCCTCCCCTCAGACCTAGGCTCTTCACTCAGACATAGCCTCTCCCATCAGACACAGCCCCTCCCCTCAGACACAGCCCCTCCTTTCAGACATAGCCACTTCCCCTCAGACATAGCCCCTCCAATCTGACAAACCCTTCTTAGCAAGACTATGTTGCAACATTTACATGTTGAATGCCGGTCTGCGAAAGTAGGAAAACTCTGGAACCCCGTCAAAGGTATATCACAAGTGGTGCTGGAATATACACTCAAAGTACAAGAAGTGAACTACCCTCAGTAACAAGCTAAAGTGACCGTCTCAAAGCTGCTACTTCTCCAGACTGAGGGACTGATTACCTAAAAGTTACTTCTCCAGGTTGAGGGACTGATAACATTGTCAACAATGATAACATTTTCAACAATGATAACATTTTCAACACAAGACAGTTAAAAAAATGCGAAGGAGCAATATTTGTGTTTCAGGGGAACACGTGTGCAATTAAAATGTTTGTTTACATGTGTGAGTGAATCAGCTGTGAAAGCTGTGAATACATCAGCTGAGAAGGATGTGAATGGATCAGCTGAGGAGGATGTTGATGTACCTGCTGAGATAACTGGTTCACTCTTATTATGTTCCACGGGATTGACGACTCTGTGTTGACATGGTACTTGCAGCCTTACACTCACACACATCCTGGGTGTCGCACCGCACTTAACCTCCTGGGAGCCACTAAAATCCCAGAAATTGTACTCCTAAGATATATCCTAATAGAGCGACTGTAGCAAGTAGCTCTAGATAGCCACGCTGAAACAATCTTCTACGAAAGCAGAAGACGAGGTACACGGAGCAAAATAACCCAATAAAAAAAACACTAAAGTTTTCTCTCAGTGTACTCAGTGGAGGTATTTCCTAACGTCTGGAAAGCCTCTTGCTTTCAAATGGAGTGATTTCGGTGTGCAGGTTTGGGACGAATCCGTTTAGAATTTTTCAGGTGTAGATTATGATGTATCTTACTCGCTTACGGTCTAAAAACGTAAAGTTCGACTTGAAGCGCTCCCAGTAATTAAGGTACTGGACTGAATTTATACGAGAACTGAAGGTTTTGTATACTTGCTCCAGCTCTGCAATTTCGTCTGCCTTAAAGGGATGGGGAGCGCCGGTAATATACAGACAAACTCAAGCTTAGAAAAAACGAGCGACTTGAATATCATCATTGGCTTGGCATTTCTTGTTTTGAAGGTTCTAGTTATCCAGCCTATCATTTTTCCCAAAATTGTTGACATTCTCGATTGCGAGATCCTCTGACATTATCACTCCCAAGTCTCTCACATTAAACTTCCTCATGCTACCCAGGCTGAGGTTACTCTGGTTTAGGCTACCCAGGCTGAGGCTACACTGGGTCAGGCTACCCAGGTTGAGGCTACCCAGGCTGAGGCTACACTGGGTCAGGATACCCAGGCTGAGGCTACTCTGGGTCAGGCTACCCAGGCTGAGGCTACCCAAGCTGAGGCTACCCAGGCTGAGGCTACCCAAGCTGAGGCTACCCAGGATGAGGCTACACTCTACTGAGTGATTAGAGTTTCTCTTGTACTCTTAAAGTTTTAATTTCCATATTTTTTTCAGTGCGAAGTAAATGTCAGTGGGCTCCCTGGAAGACTTGGTTTATATCAGTGCGAAGTAAATGTCAGTGGGCTCCCTGGAAGACTTGGTTTATATCAGTGCGAAGTAAATGTCAGTGGGCTCCCTGGAAGACTTGGTTTATATCAGTGCGAAGTAAATGTCAGTGGGCTCCCTGGAAGACTTGGTTTATATCAGTGCGAAGTAAATGTCAGTGGGCTCCTGGAAGACTTGGTTTATATCAGTGCGAAGTAAATGTCAGTGGGCTCCCTGGAAGACTTGGTTTATATCAGTGCGAAGTAAATGTCAGTGGGCTCCCTGGAAGACTTGGTTTATATCAGTGCATGTTAGTCTCGTACAAATTCTAGTATCGTCTGCAAAGGATGACACGGTGCTATGATTTGTGTCACTGCCTGTGTCGAATATGAGAACTGTGTCCTAGGGAACAGAACTTTTCACTTTTCGTGTTGTGTGCCCCTCTTGAGAGTGTGCCCTGTCTTGTGAGTGTGCCCTGTCTTGTGAGTGTGCCCTGTCTTGTGAGTGTGCCCTGTCCTGTGAGTGTGCCCCGTCCTGTGAGTGTGCCCTGTCTTGTGAGTGTGCCCTGTCTTGTGAGTGTGCCCTGTCTTGTGAGTGTGCCCTGTCTTGTGAGTGTGCCCCGTCTTGTGAGTGTGCCCTGTCCTGTGAGTGTGCCCTGTCTTGTGAGTGTGCCCTGTCTTGTGAGTGTGCCCTTTGAGAGTGTGCCCTGTCTTGTGAGTGTGCCCTGTCTTGTGAGTGTGCCCTGTCTTGTGAGTGTGCCCTGTCTTGTGAGTGTGCCCTGTCTTGTGAGTGTGCCCCTCTTGAGAGTGTGCCCTGTCTTGTGAGTGTGCCCTGTCTTGTGAGTGTGCCCCGTCTTGTGAGTGTGCCCTGTCCTGTGAGTGTGCCCTGTCTTGTGAGTGTGCCCTGTCTTGTGAGTGTGCCCCTCTTGAGAGTGTGCCCTGTCTTGTGAGTGTGCCCTGTCTTGTGAGTGTGCCCTGTCTTGTGAGTGTGCCCTGCTTGTGAGTGTGCCCTGTCTTGTGAGTGTGCCCTGTCTTGTGAGTGTGCCCTGTCCTGTGAGTGTGCCCTGTCTTGTGAGTGTGCCCTCTTGAGAGTGTGCCCTGTCTTGTGAGTGTGCCCTGTCCTGTGAGTGTGCCCTGTCTTGTGAGTGTGCCCTGTCTTGTGAGTGTGCCCTGTCTTGTGAGTGTCCCTGTCTTGTGAGTGTCCCTGTCTTGTGAGTGTGCCCTGTCTTGTGAGTGTCCCTGTCTTGTGAGTGTGCCCTGTCTTGTGAGTGTGCCCTGTCTTGTGAGTGTCCCTGTCTTGTGAGTGTGCCCTGTCTTGTGAGTGTGCCCTGTCTTGTGAGTGTGCCCTGTCTTGTGAGTGTGCCCTGTCTTGTGAGTGTGCCCTGTCTTGTGAGTGTGCCCTGTCCTGTGAGTGTGCCCTGTCTTGTGAGTGTCCCTGTCTTGTGAGTGTGCCCTGTCTTGTGAGTGTGCCCTGTCTTGTGAGTGTGCCCTGTCTTGTGAGTGTGCCCTGTCTTGTGAGTGTGCCCTGTCTTGTGAGTGTCCCTGTCTTGTGAGTGTGCCCTGTCTTGTGAGTGTGCCCTGTCTTGTGAGTGTGCCCTGTCTTGTGAGTGTGCCCTGTCTTGTGAGTGTGCCCTGTCTTGTGAGTGTGCCCTGTCTTGTGAGTGTGCCCTGTCTTGTGAGTGTGCCCTGTCTTGTGAGTGTGCCCTGTCTTGTGAGTGTCCCTGTCTTGTGAGTGTGCCCTGTCTTGTGAGTGTGCCCTGTCTTGTGAGTGTGCCCTGTCTTGTGAGTGTGCCCTGTCTTGTGAGTGTGCCCTGTCTTGTGAGTGTGCCCTGTCCTGTGAGTGTGCCCTGTCCTGTGAGTGTCCCTGTCTTGTGAGTGTGCCCTGTCTTGTGAGTTAGTTAGTTACCATTTTGTCCTAGGCACATTTCGATTAGACATTAGGCCTGTTGTATGTATGTGTGTGTAACGAAACACTTCGAAATGTTTCGGCCCCGCCGGGAATTGAACCCGGGCCCTCCGTGCGTGAAACAAGAGCGCTAGCCACCATGTTATCGGGGCGTGTGAGTGTGCCCTGTCTTGTGTGTGTACCCTATCTTGTGAGTGTTCCCCCTCTTGTGAGTATGTTAACCTTGCATCGTGAGAACCACCTACACACCTAAAGTGGGACCAGTCAGGAATTTACAGTGGCTCTATACATGATCCTTTCTATCCTTCTCTTCCCTTTACCCTTCCCTCTCCACTCTCAAACTGCCTCCTGCCTCTGTCGTCCTCCCTGCCTCCTGCCTCTGTCGTCCTCCCTGCCTCCTGCCTCTGTCGTCCTCCCTGCCTCCTGCCTCTGTCGTCCTCCCTGCCTCCTCACTCAACCTTGACAACCACCTGTCTTCCCTCCTGATAGTGTGTCGCTGCCTACTAGTCACACACTCCAGTGACAAAAAGGTAACGAATATTAAATTCTACTACTTCTATTATTACTACTACTATTTCTACTACTACTACTACTACTAATTCTGCAATAATTATTATTGTTATTATTGCTGTAATTATTACTACCACCACTATTATAATTACTAGTACTACCGCTACTATAGCTACTACTACCACCACTATTATAATTATTACTACTACCATTATTTTAACTACTACTACTATCACTATTATAATTACTACTACTACTACTACCATTCCGTTTCCTCCTGCTATTACTAGCAGTGGTGGTTGATGGGGGTGGAAGTGCAGTTTTGATACTGAAAGTGGTGGTGGTGATGGTAGTGAAGTGGTGGGGTGATGGCAGTGAAGTGGTGGTGGTAGTGGTAGTGGTAGTGCATGATGGCCATGAGAACTCTATACAACTGGGCTGTGAAAGCACTGGCCCTGTCTATTAAGTGACCTCGGATGATTTAGTCAGTAAAAACTGCAGCACACCCAACACCATCAGTGTACACTGCAACACCATGAGAATGGAAGCGATCAACACAGAGCGACCATGAAGTTATAGCAGGGAAGTGAGCTTTTTGCACATGGAAGTGGGGAAGAGCTCTAACACGAAGCGTCAGGACTTCACAAGGAGGGAGAAAAAAGATGCAGGCTGGACGTAAAGGGAAGAGCAATTGAGAGAAGCCAGTAGGGAGGGAATACGGAGAGGGATGGGATGTAGGGGTGATGATTAAACAGAAAAACCCTATTAATATCCTTTACCGTCCTGTACATGTAATTAAGTATCGTGAAGGTCGTGAGAACGAACAGAATAACGGAGATAATGGGCATCGCAAGCATCTTGAGAATATAGGACGTTCATCTCTGCATAGAGGCTCTCACCTGGGGAAGAACGAAAAGCCCCCAAGACACAAACATATCCCATGATGGTGGGTTATGTTTGTGTCCCTAAATTACCCTTGTCCAATTTAGGGCGGAATGAAAATGGAGAAGGGTTCGTATATCAGTACCCAAGAAAGATGAGCTAGGGTTAAGGAGGTTCAGGCGGGTATGACAAACAACTTTCAGGAAGGTTATGCGAGGCTTCCAGGACATTTGGCGATCAAACAGAAGACCAAGAAATTTGATCGTATCTCGTTCAGGAATACAGGAACAATACAGATATAAAACTTATGCCAGTCTCATTCATCTCATTCTTAGCCCAGTCTCATTCCTCTCATTCTTAGCCCAGTCTCATTCCTCTCATTCTTAGCCCAGTCTCATTCCTCTCATTCTTAGTCCAGTCTCATTCCTCTCCAACAAGAAATCTTTAATAATTTCTTGTTGGAAGAATGGCGTCTTGTGAAAGTAATTTGATGTGTTTTTACAACAGAAAATTTAAACCCATAAGGGGTGGCCGAGTGAAAAACACAATAACAATCTGGAGAGAGGCTGCTACAAGGTGAGTCAGCGTCTGTAAAAGCTATAGCAAAATCATCGGCATAAAGAGATGACCAAATACTGGGAGAACAGAGGCAGGAAGAGGGTAGTGATAAGGACATAACCCCGAGGGACGCCTTCAGCCTGGATGAAGTCAGGGGAAAACCTATTAACTCGGACACAGAAGTGTCTCTCCAACAAGAAATCCTTAAGGATTTCTTGTTGGAGGGGAATGAGATTGGACTAAGAATGAGAGGAATGAGACTGGCATAAGTTTTTCGAGATAAAGAAAAAGTGCAATTGTCGAGTGATTATTAGCAAGTATTACGAGCAAAGGTAACCAAATGGATTAAGGAGTCAATAGTGAAAACTGACGAGGGAAGAGACAATTATGGGTTTCCAAATACCATACTAAACTTTTGTTACTCAAGGGTTGTAACAACTTAGACATTGCGGTAGTAAGAGCAATGGGTATGTAGTGAGAGGTGTCATGTCCTGAAGTACTTGCCTTAAGAAAAGGCAACATAACGGTGGTTCCATTGAAGGAGGCGAAACCTTTGTGACCAAACGAAATAGAAGAGACTTAATTAAGAGGACATATTAGCTCCAAGAGCAGAAGAGAATTTTCCTTAGCAAACACTAACATGGGCACAACATGATCTATTACCTATTAAAGGCTGTGTACATTATTCTCACCATTCTTACATTAGCACCATAGTTGGGGTTGTAGCCAGCAACAGCTTTCAAAGCATTTAGCCTATCTTTGCATATCTTATTTAGTTATGGTATGGTGGAATTATTGTTGGGTAAGTCTACACCAAGATAACTGCCGGATTTAACGTAGCTGATGTTTTCACCCTGCAAACAGATGCATAAGGTTTGCGTGTCAGTATCTTAGTCTTTGATGAAGATATGACGAAGCCTAGTCGATTACATATTACTTGAACTTCGTTAAGAATAGTACTCATTTTCTTATGCCCTGTTGTATGGATTATGATGTTATCGGCATACCTTATACCTATATGTTTAGGCGAGGCAGGTAGAGCATTTAGGATAGCATTAATCAGAACATTAAATAGCATAGGACTGAGAACTCTTCCTTGTGGTGTACCTAGGGATATTTCTTTAGACTCACTTCCACAATCTTGGTAGAAAACAGAGGATACTCTATTTGACAGATATTCTATCATCCAACTGAATATGTTACCACCCACATTCATTTTGGCTAGTTTCTGTGCGATATCAGACAGATTTTAGATCAAGAAATGTGGTAAAATTAGTGGAAGTGTGTGCCGTGAGAAAGGTGATAATACAATTCTCCACACTTTTTCCTTTCATGAAACCTGAGATGAGGTGAAAGTTGGTGTCTGATTCTATAGTATAGTCTATTAAATATTATTCTTTCAAGTGTTTTACAAAGACAAGTAGGTAAGGATAGGCACAATGAGACTATTGGTCCAGCTAACAGGAAGGACACCCTTGATGTGATTAACAGTATATAATGCTAACAAAGGGGTTATGGGAATCTGCCTTAAAGTTCTGACGATATAAGTTATACTATTCTTTCCAGGGGCGGTTGATCAACCTTTATTTAATGCAATGTCTAATTTATACTTAGTAAAGAGACAGTCAATCTCATCAATATTTTGGCTCATAAAATCAATCAATTTCAGCTACTCTTCACAAGGGCTCCCTAAGTGTATTCTAATATGTGATGTGAGATTTTCATGCTTGGATGTTTTGGTCCAGTTATTTATGAACTCATTAGTTTTTTCAAGAAGACAGTGATGAGCAAAATTACTACTATTTTTCCTAGTTATTTTATTCATACCTCTCCAGGCTAAACTTAGATCTGTTTAACCTACTAACAAACTGCTCCCATTCCTGTAGTCTAAGTTCTTGTTTTCTGTTCTAAGAGCATTGAACTTATCTTTGCATTTATTTAGTTTTGCCACAATAAAATAGAGGTAGGGAGGGTAGATAGGAGGGAATGACGAAATAGGGAGGAAGGAGGAAGGGGGGATGGGTGAGGGGTTAAGTTTTTAAGAGCTGAAAGAGTCAGTGGGCAAGGAATCAAGCCTGCCTTGTTTACCCACGCAGTCTTCAGCTACACTCCCACAGTTAATGTGCTGCGCGGATATCCCCGGCCACGGCAGATATACTTCGAGAGATGTATATCTTTCCCTGTAAATAAATTGACTTATACTTTTGATATGCCATTACCTTTGATGAGCTTCGAGAGTTTTCCTACTCCCGGAGCCCGGCCCTGGGCCAGGCTCCACCTCACCAATGTCCTAACACTGGTACTTCCCTAGTTCATTCCACCTCACCACTGTCCTAACACTGGTACTTCCTTATTTCATTCCACAACACCACTGTCCTAACACTGGTACTTCCCAAGTTCATTCCACCTCACCAGTCCTAACACTGGTACTTCCCAAGTTCATTCCACCTCACCAGTCCTAACACTGGTACTTCCTTATTTCATTCCACCTCACCACTGTCCTAACACTGCCCTAACATTGTACTCACAGTGGATGTATTCAGTGCACAGCTTACATCCACTCTACCGCTTAATTAAGCGGCAGTCTTATTGTGCACCAGTAGCTCATCCTATGAGCGCTACAGCAAAAAAGTCCACAGTGGGTCTTTCTTAGACCCTCTGGGTATAGTTACATCATTAAGATGATGGCGGCTCCAGAATTTTTATACTGTAGAGGATTAAGAGTGACAATCATCATTATTATAATTATTATTATTAGCAAGGCTTCAAGGAACCTTCGACGTCTAAGGTCATGTTCAACGAGGACGAGTTGTGTTTCATTTTAACTCGTCAGACGTTCCCTATGAGGAGAGACGTTCTTTAAGACGTCCCTGTTGCAGGTGCTTAATTAATGTTCACTCAGGCGGACCGATAGATTTCTGTCGGTTTCGTCTACATATTTCTTGGGACAGTGTCCACAGACGCCCGCTGTGAGGTCTTTGAGGAAGGATGCATTAATGGAGGAAACGTCTATATTGCTTCTAGCAAGTGCCTAGCAGGTATTCCTAGCAACATCACCACACGGGAAAACTACGAACTGTTTGGAGGAATGTACCATGGGGGAGGGGGGGGTTGTTTAGGATAGTTTAAGCCTACAGTCCAGGATGAAGAAAGTCGGAAAACTGAGAACATATGTAAGCCGGTGTTACGTAGGTACATTTCTATTCAAGAAAAGAAGAACTGGAAAAAAAGAGCTTGTTTCAAAATTACTGCACCAACACTTTTCTACAAAAAGTCTGTAACATCGTAAACAAATCAGAACAAGGTAAGAAATTTCTAAATCTTTTACCAGGACAACCAAAACTAGCACCTCTTTATGGCCTTCCTAAGACATAAGCTTGGAACATTCCTCCAACAATTCAAAGTGGTCTCGTGTGGCGATGTTGCCAGGAATACCCGCCAGGTGCTTGCTACAAGCAATATCGGATAAGGTGTTCTGAAGGTATCAACAAAAACTTCTAATGGGATGAGAAAACTGTAGGTAGTAGCTGGATGGTGTCACACTGTGCAGTATTTAAGGATTCACTCAATTCAGGAAATTTAAAAACACTATAAAATGTGAGTTTTTAACATTTTTTTCAATCTTCTTGTCGTAGCTGTAATAGTTTGAAAATTATCTAACAACCTCCTAAGAAAAAAAACATTGTGATTTTTAATGCAGTCGAATTTTATATAAAAAAAATCCAATGATTCCGAGTTTTAATTCAAAAACCCTTATCCGACTGGATGAGAGGTCTCGAATTATGTGAAAAATAAAACCGAAAAGTACGAAGAAGAAAAACGAAAAAAAAGTCAAGACAACCACTTCAAGGTCTCTCTTCTGGTATAGCTAACAACATTTTCTTTACCATGATCCACTGTTTCAAATGACTTACCGAAGGAGGTCAGTAATTTCTCAGGCAAGAACAGCTTCTGGTATATCCCTGTTGAGACTCATTAATCAAATTATGCTCCTCAACAATTTGCCTACTACTGAGGTCAGGCTTATTTGTCAGTAATTTTATGGGAATAAATGGTATAAAATACCGACACAATGGAAAAATAAACACATAAGCAGTATAATGTGATCCTTTATTGACAACGTTTCGCCCATGCAGTGGGCTTTATCGAGTCACAGACAGATCTACCTGGAAAATGAGCAACATGGAGATATATATAGGTACAGTCAGGTGGAGAATGCTGGGTCAGGTGGAGAAATGCAGCTTCTCCACCTGACCCAGCATTCTCCACCTGACTGTACCCTATATATATCTCCATGTTGCTCATTTTCCAGGTAGATCTGTCTGTGACTCGATAAAGCCCACTGCATGGGCGAAACGTTGTCAATAAAGGATCACATTATACTGCTTATGTGTTTATTTTTCCAATTTTATGGGACTGACTTATCTCTTCATTTGAAGACAGGAATTACATTAGCCATCTTCAACGTCTCCGACACAACACCATTTTGGAGTACTGTATTAAAGAGGGTTGTTAGTAGCTAAGTTTTGGCGTTCAGTCTTTAAGTAACCTTGAAAACGGTTCGTCGGAGCCCCGGGACTTACTTTATTTTTAGTTTGTCTACTTGTTTGATAACCATACCCCTCATGACTAAGACTACTTAATTTGTTTTCTTCACGACCTGAATAATTATTAGTTATATTATTTAATGTCTTCCTGTGTGAAAACTGAGCGGAAATAACTATTAAAAAGAGAGCACATTTCCTGATCATTATTATCAGTAAGCTGTTCAGACCTAGTTCTCAGTGGGCTTATTTTTTTTTCCTGATCTTTGTCCTATAGACTTGAAAGAGCCCTTTTGAACTATGATTCACTAGCTACTGTAATTTTATAGTCGAGATTAATCTTTATAATCCCTTTTTATACTTCTCTTTTAATATGAATACATCGGTTAATATATACATAAATTCTTCTCTTATCTCCTAATTTATGCTTCGTTCTCCTATTCACTCATTTCGAATCGTTTATATTTTACCAATTTTCTCTCTGGGGAATAAATATTCTTTGGAAATATGTACATTATTAAGAAAAAGCCATGTTTGTAGAGCTTATCGTTATTGTAAGAATAATCGTCAATAGAATTATGAATCAGATAACCCCAGTCAAGACTAGATAGGCGTTCCCTAAGTTCATTATAATCGACAGAACCAACACTTGGAACTTTTACTATATTAACCTTATCCTCTTACTCCCAGGTAATATTAAAGGTAATAGATTTGTGATCACGTGCAGCAAGATCGTCAGGAATTTCTAGATTATTTACGAGAGTTTCCTAGTTTGACAAAACCAGATCGAGCATATTATTACGTCTGGTAAGTTCTGTAACAAAATCATTCAAAAAACAGTCCTGAACTACGTCCAGGAAGCCAGGAAATCATTGGACTCCAAACTACCGGTCAAAGAATTTCAGTCAGTCTGGTTAAAATTCAAATTCCCTACCTACTGCGCTAGGTCTAGAAGCCTTAAATAACAATTTCGTTCCAAAGAATTCTCTCTTTGTCGCTTATAAAGTTTGGGGATCAGTATATTACACATAAATCAATTTTCATGTCCTAGAAATGCTACCCCAAGACAGATTTTCTCCATTCATTCGATTTTTACATCTGTTCATGTTTTCTCGGACATAGCGCAGTCTCCCCTTCCCCCACCCCCACCTTCCCTTGTTTCTACCTACATGGGGCAACTTAATTAAGCACTTGAATGTAACACTAGACAATTACATCCCGACTCTTCAAATTAAACCAAGTCTCAGTTACTGCAATAACATCAATGTTTCCCACACATGCACCTAGACGTTATTCGTTCGTACAATATGTTAAGATGATTTTTCATCTATATCTATACCCTATTTATCTTCGTCTTTCCACGTTTTCTATCACTATCTTTACTCACTGTTAATATGATGAATTGTATTCCTAAAATTCATTACATCACAATTTTGATCATTTATACAGTCCAAAACACTAGTTCCACAATACATTATTTTCCCCACAAAAGCTGTACGCTTAATATTGATGTTATGTAACTGTTGCTTCTCTTGCCCCGGCAGGAGAGGTGACTCAGGGTCACAACGAGGTGGTGGTGCTGGAGGGTCAGGAGGCTGACCTACCTTGTGTCACCACACCCACACAGGGTAATGCAAAGTTCCCCCGCAGCCGCTACACGGCTACCCACGCCCACACGCCCGACCACCACCACCAGCGACCCCAGCTGATCCTCTGGTACAGGGATGGTATCAGATCCACCATATACAGGTGAGAGAGAGAGAGAGAGAGAGAGAGAGAGAGAGAGAGAGAGAGAGAGAGAGAGAGAGAGAGAGAGAGAGAGAGAGAGAGAGAGATTTTGCAAGAAATAATCACAACCACCATCACCATCACCACAACCATCATTATACGCCCACCCACCACCGTGCTTCCCTACGCCCACAGCTACGATGGGCGTGATCCAGGACGTGAACGCCACTGGTCTGAACGCCGGAGCCTGGGAGGGCGCTAGAACTGACACTGCCGCCCACACCACACTCACGCCCACAGCTGGCCTTCCTGAAAATCAGCCGCGTCCATCAGTCTGACGAGGGGCTGTACAGGTGCCGCGTCGACTTCTACCGCGCCCCCTCCAGGAACACCAACACCAAGTTGGTCATCGTGGGTGAGTCGTTCATTCGCTCTGATAAAACAGCTATTGAATGAATGATGGTGAAATATGTTTCCTTTTTTTTTTTGGAGGTGGTCACCATACCACACAGCAACACAACGGTGTCTTGGTACAGAGAATATATCCTACAACCTATTTGCTAACCTCTGACCCAACACTTGCCATGACCTACTGCCACCAGTGGGTCCCCGATCACCTGTGACGATCACTTCAACTGCTGCACCTCATCTGACTCCAGTATATGAGATCGAACTAGGCACAAAATATCCTAATTTTATTTGTTTCAATACTCATTTAAAATTGCTGATTTCTTTTTATAACACACACATGATTATATATATATATATATATATATATATATATATATATATATATATATATATATATATATTGTCTGCAGCGAGGAGGCGGCTGGAGGCAGTGGAGATGTCCTGTCTAAGGGCAATGTGTGGTGTAAATATTATGCAGAAAATTCGAGTGTGGAAATTAGGAGGTGTGGAGTTACTAAAAGTATTTGTCAGGGGGCTGAAGAGGGGTTGTTGAGGTGGTTTGGTCATTTAGAGAGAATGGATCAAAGTAGAATGACTTGGAGAGCGTATAAATCTGTAGGGGAAGGAAGGAGGGGTATGGGTAGTCCTCGAAAAGGTTGGAGCGAGGGGGTAAAGGAGGTTTTGTGGGCGAGGGGCTTGGACCTACAGCAAGCATGTGTGAGCGTGTTAGGAGTGAATGGAGACGAATGGTTTTTGGGACATGACGATCTGTTGGAGTGTGAGCAGGGTAACATTTTGTGAAGGGATTCAGGAAACCAGTTAATTGATTTAGTTGGACTTGAGTCCTGGAAATGGGAAGTACAATGCCTGCACTTTAAAGGAGGGGTCTGGGATAGTGACAGTTGGGAGGACTATTCTCAGCTGTCGTATCTGAGCGCCTCTGCAAAGACGGTGATTATGTATGAGTGTGGTGAAAGTGTTGAATGATGATGAAAGTATTTCCTTTTGGGGATTTTCTTTCTTTTGGGTCACCCTGCCTCGGTGGGAGACGGCCGACTTGTTGAATATATATATATATATATATATATATATATATATATATATATTTTATATATATATATATATATATATATATATATATATATATATATATGTAAACAGATCACAGTAAACAGGTGATATCAAAATATGCAAGAAAACCACTATGAAAAAATAGAAGAATTCCAAGCGATTTCGTGACTACTCACATTATCAAGGAACTATAACAGGAAACATGACAAGAAGGGCTTATATAAGGGCGAGACTACACCTCACAGTCACATCACACTAACAAAGACTACACCTCACAGTAGCGTAACATCTCACGACTCTGTGAAGAGGAACATAAGAAAGGACCTGAAACTCTTCCCAAGAATTAAGATTAGTCCAATTTATCATTAAATTCTTCCCAAATTTTATTAATTATAAATGAATCCAATTTATATAAACCAATGTAATTCCTATTTTTAAAGCAGGGGACAAGTCGTTACCATCAAATTACCGCCCAATAAGTCTAACTTCAATTGTAGGCAAATTATTAGAGTCGATTATAGCTGATAACATAGAAGCCATCTCGATAGGCATAATTTGATTAATGATACTCAACATTGATTCACCAGGGGCCGTTCCTGCCTAACTAATTTATTAACTTTTTTCAGTAAGGCTTTTGAGGCAGT
>WNWK01002122.1:0-228232 GCA_009830355.1 Cherax destructor | reverse complement strand
ATGGGCTGGAGGAGAGGAGTGGTGTTAGGAGGCAAGAACTTCACTTTTACAAATCTGAATTCCTTAGGCATTTGGTCTTCCAAGTCTTGAGGATGACCAGGAGCATTGTCCATTACCAGGAGGCACTTAAGTGGCAATTTATTCTAAAATAGATATTTCTTCACACTGGGGCCAAACACTTGATTAAACCATTCCAGGAAAATTTCCCTAGTGACCCATGCCTTAGCATTAGACTTCCAAAACACACACAATTTACCTTTGTCAACACTGTATTTGCCGAACACTCTGGGATTTTCAGAGTGATACACGATAAAGGCTTCACTTTTAAATCCCCACTAGCGTTCCCACATAACATAAGAGTTAGCCTGTCTTTCATAGGCTTGTGTCCTGACATTGCCTTTTCCTCCTGTGTGATGTAGGTCCTCCTTGGCATTTTCTTCCAAAGAGGCCTGTTTCGTCACAATTAAACACTTGTTGGGGTTTAAATTCTTCTGCCTCTACATATTGTTTAAACTCGCGCACAAATTTTCAGCCCCATCTTTATCTGAACTGGCACCCTCACCATGCCTTACAACACTGTGTATGCCAGTTCGCTTCTTGAAGTTTTCGAACCAGCCTTTGCTGGCCTTAAATTCATCAACCTCAACACTGGTTCCAGGCATTTTCTTTACAAGATCGGCATGCAACAGCCTTGCTTTTCACATATGATGGATTGCACAACACTATCACCCGCTAGCAGTTTTGGTTTATCCACACCAATAACAATTTCTCCATATTTTCCATTGTTTGTGATCTCTGTTTCGTTATCGTATTCACCCCTTTCGCAACATTAGCTTCCGTGATTTCCTTTCTCTTTGCCACAATGGAACTGATGGTTGATGGGTTTTCTTGTATATCCTGGCGAGCTCGGCAATACGTACACCACTATCATATTTTTCTATTATTTCTTTCTTCAGTTCTATTGTGTTCCTCACTTTCTTTACCAAAGAACTGGCACTAGGAGCTTTCTTTGGGCCCATGGTAGCTTATTTAGTAGTCACACACAATAATCAAGGGCCAAAAACAATGAATTGTTAATAAATGTTTTGTATAAACTCCTGGGAGATGTTCACTCAAGCGTAAACAATGCTAGACTGCGTGGCAATGTGCGTGGGAGGTGCGTGGGTGGCGGGCCTACGGCCTTTGTATGTCGCGGCACTAGTGGACAGGTCCCATACGATCGGAAAACTAAAATAATCGCGAAAACTAAGACAAATTTTCCCTGAAAAAGTCGGTGAAAACCAAAATCGGCGATAACTGGGACAAGCGAAAACCGAGGGATGACTGTATATGCATCTCATCATTATTTTGTATGTGATAATAAATAAGTTCATGGGCAGACACTGGCTTTATTGTAGTTTGAAAAAGCATGTTCATAGCCCAGGTATCATAAAATTAAATTTTTAAGAATTATATTCCTAGTCCAGCGATGGGTTTAAGCTTCCATTATACAGTGGTACCCCGGGTTTCGTACAGCTCCCAACTCGAACAATTATGTAAGTGTATTATTATAAGTGCTTTTGTAAGTGTATTTTGGGTGTCTGAAACGGACTAATCTAATTTACATTATTCCTTATGGAAACAAATTCGTTCGGTAACGGCACTCAAACAGCCTTCTGGAACGAATTATGGCCGAAACTCGGGATACCACTGTATTCACAAAAAGTTGCAGAATTCTTCATATACGTATTTAATTTTCCTTTTGGCAGTCGAATAATCTTTTAATTTTTTTATATATTTTGACTCATAAATTTGTAACTACTTTTGAAGTGTACATAATTGTGCCCTGTTAGAATTTAAAATTCATGTTTATTAGTGTGTGTGTGTGTGTGTTAACACTGCTCTGAATGACTTTGTGTTTGTCAATTGCTAGAGTTCTGTGGGTTTTGTCCTTTCACAACTCAGATGTTCGAAGTTAGCATTGTCTTTCCTCATTTTGATTTGTCCTTTTTGTCCTGACAGCACATACAAAGTTTTCCTTATTTCCCAGCTATATATGCCCATCTGTCAATAAAAATAGATACCTGAGCGTTAGTTGACTTGTAAGTGACATCCAGGAAAAAATTGCTTTGCAAGTGTGCTGGCAACTCCAGTCTTACTGGAATTATTCAAGCATTGGTTAAGAAGCATATATCCATGCAGTGCAGTGTATCTAACTCAGAAGAGGCAAGATTTGAGCCCATGACAAGCCAAACCTAGAGCTAGCAAGCCAGTTTTAGGTCTAGATTGCGAGTCCTGCCCATTTTCTGAGTTGTTTTACAACCATGTAATGAGTTTTTCGAACTATTATATCTAATAATGTAAATAAAAAAAATCTTTTATGCAGTGTGTCTTCTATCTTTTCCCAAAATTCATAACACCAGCATTAAGTGATTTAGTTCTTCAAGTCTGTCCTCATATTTCAGATCCTTAATCTCAGGGATTAGTTTGCTAACAAATCTCTGGAACTGTGCATATACAAGAGATTATTTATTTATGATTAACTCTTTGTAGATACAGGAGCAAAACAGTACTTGGGCTGTCTTACCCATATGTACAGTATCACCAGTATTATTTGCAAATGCATTTGCAATCTTTTTCAGGACGTGACCCAAAACTCAACTAACACTAAGGTACTGTATCTATTTATTGCTATGTGAATGGAGGCAGCAGTTGTAAGGAGACTTTCCCTGACAGATATACAGTAAACCAGTACATCTGGCCTTGCCTGAGAACTGAACTTGGGACCTTTCAGTTGTGTGCTGAACGCTGTGGGTGTATAGATGCATGCATCACCCCACAGTGCTTCATCTCGGGCCCCCCCGGCTCACAGGCGCTCAGCCTGTAATTACTCCCAAGACAGTATATTATACTCCCATTTCCTTCTCTATTACGTGCAGTTTCGCCTGACACTACACTACTCTGTAAATTCTGCATGCCAGTGTAATAAGAATGCTGTACCTGTATTGAGAGCACAGACTTGCTGCCGGAATTTTTTGTAGGAGATATAAAATAGTGTGTTATCACCGAGCTGTACTCGCCTAACTGTACTCTCGTAGTTGTAATTGCAGGAGTCAAGTTATATACAGTATTTGAACTACCTCTTAATGGGCTGCAATTGGGTTTGCTCACATATAGCATCATGGACCCTATCATACCTACTTGTGAAACTTTGTATGGAGTTTACCTTTATTTAATTTTACAACCTATTTCATTTTTCTACCATACCGAGACCAAAGCAGTGCTTCCTTATACACCTATGACTTGTCCATTACGTTAATTTTCACCCATCCTCACTTGACGAATTGTCTTACAATTTTGTCTATCATAGTCGTGTGTGTGTCCTCTCCTCCAAGGTCGTCAGGTTGAATTTCTCCAGCATCTCTTCATAATGCAGTCTTCTTCCCTACCTCCTCCTTCCCTCTGTCACCTCACCCCCAGCACCACCCTCCCCTTTTCTTCCCTTCAACTTTCTTCCCTCTCCCCCTATTTCTCTTTTACCCTCCTCTTTGTCCTCTCCAATTCTTTTTATCTCCTCTCACCCTTCCACCTCTCCTCATCCTTTCCTTTACTATCACCCTTTCATTCTCTTCCTTTACCCTTTTCTCCCCTTCCCTCTCCACTTTTTCCTCTTCCCTCTCCACTTTTTCCTCTTCCCTCTCCACTTTTTCCTTTCTCTTCCTCCACCCTCCCTCCCTTATATCTCTCCATTTCCTCCTCTTCCTTATATCTCTCCCATTCCTCTCCTCTCCCTCCTTCTCTTATATCTCTCCCATTCCTCTCCTCTCCCTCCTTCTCTTATATCTCTCCCATTCCTCTCCTCTCCCTCCTTCCCTTATATCTCTCCCATTCCTCTCCTCTCCCTCCTTCTCTTATATCTCTCCCATTCCTCTTATCTTCCTCCTTCTCTTATATCTCTCCCATTCCTCTCCTCTCCTCTTATATCTCTCCCTTTCGTCTTCTCTCCCTCCCATCATCCCCGCTCTCTGCCTGTTTTTTTTTTTTAACGCTTGTCTTTCCCGGGAGCCAAACGTTATCGACCCATAAGTTGTTTTGACCTTTAGGTGTGGGTGGCGTGTGGGTGGGCGGGCGGGAGTGCCTGTGTGTTTGGAGGTGCCTGGGCCTAGGGAGGGGGGTTGTCGGCGTATGGATGAGGCTGTGTGGGTGGATGTAGAGGGGGCGGGTATGGTTCAACACTGGGGCGACCTTTTTAATTTACTCAGCGTGACGCTGTTTGGTGACCTTTATAATTTTATTCTGATGGGTGAACAGGGACAGCAGGTGTCTTATGGAAACACTTGCATAATGTTTTCCAGCCGTACCAGAGATTCGAACTCCGGACCTCAGTGTGTGAGCTGAGTGCGCTAGCGATCGAGTTACGGGACACCTTGAATCCTAGTCCTACTTGACTATCGGTAGCATATCTGAGGCTAGTTTCCAGTGTCTGGCCTGAGTTAGGACTTCCTTCTTCACCTGCTGATCAACCAGGTTGTTGCAGTCCATGGCCCGTAGATCTGCTATAGCCTGACTGATCTGGCGCTTTCTGCAGGAACTGGTACCGTTTGCCTTTGAACACTTCTAAAAGTCTTCCGGTAATCTTTTTGACCCATTTTCTTTTGATCTGCTGTTGTTGCTGCCTCTGCTGCTGCTGCTGCTCGTGGTTCAAGTGGTAGCACTTTTTGCTCTCATCTGAAAGACCTGTACTCGACCCTGACACAAGTGAAAACGTTGGGCAGGTTTCTTACACCTGTTGCCCGTTCTCCTAGCAGTAATTATGTACCTGGGTGTTACCTGGCTGTTGTGATACACAAGACAATCAAGGTACCCTAATGAAAAGAAGCTAAACAATGGCTTTTTAGGGTTATCCTGGGTCACTGACCCCTGGGTTAATAATACAAAATAAATTTTCTCCCCACTGCTTTTATTATTATTCACAAGAAAGCTCTAAATCATTGGTGAATCCTGTCTAACATAGACCTTCTTTATCGCGTCCCCAGGTGAGTGACTCGTACAGGTTTAGCGCATGTTTTTGATATCGATCTTCACCTTATATAAATGGTCAAAGTGCTCCGTAAATGCCACAGTTATTGTACTATTATTCTCATATATATAATGTTACTCTCTGGAGCTTGACCCTAATCTCTGCTTTATCCTCTTTGACGTTATCCCGTGTCCAACCTATTCTCGAATTGTAACATTCGTTTTCTTACGCAATACACTCAGTGGCGGACCTACATTTTTGAGGCCCTGAAGCTTGAACTGTTACGGGGGTCCCTTCGCAACCAGCAACGAGGTCTGGGTAATAACTTATCTTATTCAATGGGGTTGTTCACCACAGATCACCACAATTGATGAAGGAATCATCCTAAATTTGAAGTTTTTTTTTGTCGTTTACGGCTAGCTGCCTACATGATACTTTAATTACCTTGTAATTTTTATTTTAACTATTAATTTGGATTGAATTACGCTATATTATTTTTTTTTAAAACCCTTCTCATACAGAAGACCCAATTTTTTTAAGCAGTGTGGACTTGAAGTGGCTTCTGGGGCCCCTCCGGGATTAGGGGCCCTGAAGCTTAATCTTTATTATTCATAGTAGATCCGCCCCTGACTACAGTGCGTGAATTTCTGACTGCCTTCACAATAAAATATTAGTTACTGCAACTGTTTTAACGGAAAATAAACCTCTATCTGTCGTAATTAACCATTAAAGGGTAACGCCTAGCAAAGTAGGCATAATATCTTCTTAGTTTATTTAAAACAAACGCTCGTTATATACGGTGAGGACTGGTTAATTGGGTTACAAGCCTATCGACTACACAAAGTGTTAACATGAGCCTGTTCATTGGTAAAAAACAAATAATGCGTAAAATAAAGATTAAAGTAAACTCAGCATATATACACTGACATAAACCTCTCGGTATATTCTTGAGGGCTAGTAGGGTCTGTACTCTTGCTCGAGCTGTCACAGCCCTTAAATACAGAAAAAAAGTTCTCAATGGTAGAATTTATATGGCTCCTTGCTGTATGACCCTGGTGGGTTTAGCGCTTAGATTATAATATACGGTTCCTTGACTTGTCATGACCCTTACCTACAATATGACCGGTAGTTATCGTCAGTAAATACCATCCTTGAGTTGTCATGACCTTTAAATACAGCAATTACTTGTCGGCGGTAGGGTTTATACGGCTCTTCGAGCTGACCCTACTCTTAATTACATCAGTGACGTGGTTTTTTGCAGTAAATACAGCTACTTAATGCAATAAAGACTGGGGGTTGGCTAAAGGCTCTCGATGCAGGGGAAATGAAGTTATCCTCTACTTCCTTAGGACAATCCTGATGGCTCCATATGACCCCTACAGGTTTAGCTTATCCCCATTATTATAATGCTTACAATAATGACAGCTTGTTTTCAGCAGTAGGTTCTCTACGGCTGCACGAGCTGTCGCAATCCTTGAATACAACAAGTGGTGGTTAGTAATGTCTTCTTGTTGCTTCAAACGAATCATTGAGTCAGCTGTGATAATGTAGTGATCACACCCTTACCACAACGCTTATCTAATGACTCAACTCTCAAAGCATTTGTGTATGAAAGAGAGAGAGATAGAGCGAGCGAACATGCATATTTGTGGTGTCCCGTCTTCTACTGTTAATTTATCGTAATCGTTTTTGCAGTAGCGGTTGCACATAGCCACCTTTTGTAACTCTGTCCTTGATCCTGGTGAAGCGCTCTTCATCCAAGAAATTTGAGCCGCCTCGTCCCTCTTGGATGGAACCTAATTACCTCCCTGTCCCCAGGCGCTGTAAGACCCCTACGAGTTTAGGGTTTCTCCGTTATTATAATACTTATCATTCAAAGTTTGACTCCTGACAGTCAGTTTCCTCCCTAGGCTGCTGCTTCCTCGTTCTCTCTCTCTCTCCCTCCTTTTTTGCATTGCACCACTTTTTTGCCCACTTTTTTTTCCTTAATTTTTTCCCACTGTTGCATCGATAAAGCTGGTGTGCGATACATTTGATAAAGTTTCCGGTGTATGAAACATTACATAGATAAAGCTTCTGGTATGCAAAACGTCTTGCAATAAAAAATGTTCCAACGTTGCATATGTTTCTTTTCTCTCTCTCACAGAGGTGTGTAGTAATAGTTGTAGTTTCCCTTCCTTTTATCATGGCATCATTACTTTCCTTACCTTTCCCAAACTTAAACATTATATATTGCTTCTTTTTTTCCGTGACAACCTTTCCCCATCCAATTTTCGTGACACCATCAGCTTTCCATTTTTTTTAATATAAGCAACTGCCTTTGTCCCGTGACAGCAACAGTTTTCCAGGTTGAATTATTGGTTCGCTTTGGTGCTATTTATATAATATAATCTCGGCTCCTTGTTTACCTTTCTCCTGTTGCTCAGGCTCCTATATTTCGCTGTGACGTATTTCCATAAGCTTTCAAATACCCACGCTTTCTAAATGTAAATTTTTAGGCATCATCAGGATACGTGCAGTTTGCTTTGAGGTTCTATTTTCGTACATATATTGTCTTTTTTTCTTATATGATCATTCGTTTCCACTACTACTACTACCTCTTTGTTTACATCTCTTCACGCTCAATATTTCGAACACTTTTCATTGTAATAGTGTAAAATTGTGTATTTTTCATTTAATTAGTACTGAGTATTATGTAGACTACTGCCTTATTTTAATAAAATGTAAAATAAGGTGTTTATAGTGTGAAAATAAGTGCTCCGTAATTTTATAAATAGTCAGCATTTTGTGGGTGTTTGTATTTACCTGTAGACTAGTATTTTACCCCTAGGGTCCTCCATAACTAAGTTACACTGAGTATGTTATTTCTTGCTTGTTAGTCATTTTTAGCGTGGCAGTAGTCAACTAATGATTGTTTCCACCATCTCTCAAATTCAGAAGGTATCGTTATTCCCACATTCGTTAAGGCATAAATCACACACCTTTAAAGTAAAAACTAAAACTCGAATGGGTACTTGGTAAATCCTTTCCGTCATTCTCCCCAAATTTCTCAATCTCGGCGTCGCCCGGCGATCGATACTTCTTTCCACTCCTCCTCCCCTCCGTTCCCGACGAACACCCACCCAGAATACCCATCCCAACCCGCTGGATCAGAAAGTGCTATCCCACGGCTATCGTAAGACTCAAAAGCATAGCCGTGGACGTATAATATTTTCGGCCATACTGCCTTAGATTGGCTTGGAATTTAAAATGCATCAGATAAGTTTGTGAGGGTGATTTGTTCGCAAGAGTGGGTGGGCATTCGTGTGTGAGATTGATGTGTGTAGGTGTGGATAGTTTTCGTTATCGGGTTTGAGTTCCAGCTCTTGGGCTAGTCTCTTAACTGGTTGTAACAGTTCACTTATTCCTAGTCTCGTGGGTCCAGTTATACCTAATCATAAAGCATTGCATGGTGTTTGCTTCCACCACCTCATTAAATTCTTTCCCTTTTCTGGAAATTTTGAGTCAAAAAATATTTTAATGTGCAGCAGTGTTCCATGTATTCACAGTCATCAGGTTCAGTGCTTTGGGCCTAGTCTCATTGTGGTCGTTTGGATTTTCTCCGAGTGCTGATATTTGATCAGGTCTGGGTTGTATACTAGTGCAACGTACGCACTGTGAGGGGCATGACATGCATGTATATATAAACAAACACACACACACACACACACACGAATGTAAGTATGGGTGTATATCCACCTTTTTAGTGGCATTGAATGATCTTACTGGTCCAGTTGGTTTCAAATCGTTACAGCTTTTTAGGTTTCCCACATCTACACGTGTCCACATTCTCATTCCTAATTGGGTGTGGGTAGGAGTGTGTGCGGGAGAGAATGTGTGTATGGATATTGTGTTTATAGGGGAAGGGTTGGAGAAAAGGGAGACGATACAAATCTGACGTAACTAGGCTTCAAGATACATGACAATTGACTTCCCATCCCTGGGGCTTGTGGAGAAACTTCGTGACTTCGCGCTTGACCGTAGTGGCAAGACTCCTGCAGTGTCTTCGTGTTGTACACGCAAGCAATGTTGTAAATTTAGGCTGGTTTCGTGTTCACGTAGAGACGGTGACCTGGCGTTTGTGGTAATGTTTATAAATGAAAGACTCGTGTCCATATGCTGTACAGCCCCCCGAAAATCATAATGGTTTAATTTTTAAATAATCTTAGAAACTCAGTGGGTCAAACGTGTGTGTGTCAGATGCTGGAAGAGGTTACCAGGAGCAGCAGGACAGCAGCAGCAGCACTCGACATGAGCATCAGCAGTTCCTCAGTGTGGCGTTGGCCTCGGTGCAGTGAGGGTGTTGCGCGAACTGTACCCCTGTCTCGTAACCCATTTATTGACTCTTCCCTCCTCTCTTTAATGGTGTCCCCTTAGCTGGCTGTTGCTGCCAGGGTCCTTCACCTGAGTGCTGCTCAGAGAGGACAGCGCGTGTGCATCCTGCTTAATAAGCCTACCCCGTCCAAACATTTTTTTTTGGGGGGGAGTGGAGAAGGGCATCTGATAATTTGTTAAATAAAAGGACAAAAAATCAGTTAATGAGGCATTTATTATGACTACGTTTCGCTCTACAGTACAGGATTTCCACACGCCCCATAGTCGTATTTTATGTGAATACTTTATAACTTAAACGTACATGATTTATTTATGTATTATTATCAAGGAAATGGTAGTGAAAGTTTACGACCAAGTTCCTTGTTTTCACCTTTTGATTGACATTTGTGACTTCATAATGAAGTACGGTTAGAGAGTTTCCAAATTACTCTTTTAAGTCAAAGCAATAAACTTTTTTGTATTTTTGGAAAAATTTCTTACCTTAAGTTCAGCAGTGTTACAGCAAGAGTGAAATTGATCTCGTTTATTTAGTATTTCAACTTTTATCTAATATAATGTTAAACTGAACCGATTTAACATCATTTGTAATTATCTTTACTAGTGATTGGTTGTGGTGTATTTCGCACGTCAGTAAAATTAACCTAATAATTTGGGTAACTTAAATATTAGTTGAACTGAGTAAGAATGGTTGGGCCAGTGCTTCTGTGCGCTTATGTTCTTAAGAGTAACTCACCAGGCTTAGCTCTTTTTTTTAACTATAATTAAGAGTTTCAGCTGCTCAAAGAAGTATAAGAAAGACAGAGGTCGGTAAATAATAGACGTAAATTTACCTAACTTATAAATTAGGTAAATTTACTGTTCCCCCGTGTGCGTTGGTGAATCTTAGAAGGAAAAGTCTTTCACCATCATTTTTTTCCTTGATGTCTTAGCAGTAGTGCACAGACATCACGAGCTAATGATTACCAACATCCTCCTCATCACTCGACTCTGAAAGTACAGGCACCGTACTTCCCACCTTCAAAACTAACCAGTTTTCGTGAATACCTTCGTAGATTTTAAGAAGCTCACAACATACCACCACATATCTCAAAATCCATTTGGCTTCATTCACAGCGGTCTAACATGCCCGCTGGATGCCCTCGCCCCCAACCCCAACCTCTTCCATCCTCCCCAGATTGTACACTTTCTTGACCAACCTATTTTGCATAATTCTTTCAACGTGACTAAATATTTCCAGAGTACCTTACTCTCTTTGACCGCTTTACTTTTTCGTGAATACGAACACTAATATAAATTTCTTGTTTTGGTAATATGTAACGAAGTGTACTTTTTATTACAATTTATTTGAATAATACGGACATGATATATCGACGTGTTAAGGGGTAATCAAGTTTAATAATAATAATAGTAAGAGAACAATACCAGCCATTGTAACAAAAAATTGAGACAATAATAGGAACTGCGTGTAAGGGTGTGATTATCTGGGGCAGCCGAGAGTTATACAGCTTTCCTGCACCTCACCTATGGCGGATGTACAAGTCACTGGGTATTTCCAGCTTCCCTGGATAATGTCACCTTTACCTTGAAACCAAGGTACCGTACGTTGATGGATCCGTGGCAGCATTACAATCACACTTCACGTGAATGCGTATTGTATTTAAGGGAAGCGCTAAACTCGTAGGGGTCATTCAGCGCCTGGAGGATGGGAGGCAAATCAGGTATGATCCATTGGAAGTGAAAGGTAGCTCAAATTTGGACCAAGAACCCTGTACATAGCGATGCTAGGCAGATCCTCCACAAGCCAGTTTTTCTTGTACTGTATATTTGTCCAATCTCCACTTTTCCCTCACTTCAGTCATTCGTCCCGCCTCAGCTCTATTCTTCGTCCCGCCTCAGCTCTATTCTTCGTCCCGCCTCAGCCTACTGTCCGCCTCAGTCTATTCTTCGTCCATGTCCGCTCAGCTTATTCCGTCCCACTCGGCTCTATCTTCGTCCCGCCTCAGCTCTATTCTTCGTCCCCTCAGCTCTATTCTTCGTCCCGCCTCAGCTCTATTCTTCGTCCCGCCTCAGCTCTATTCTTCGTCCCGCCTCAGCTCTATTCTTCGTCCCGCCTCAGCTCTATTCTTCGTCCCGCCTCAGCTCTATTCTTCGTCCCGCCTCAGCTCTATTCTTCGTCCCGCCTCAGCTCTATTCTTCGTCCCGCCTCAGCTCTATTCTTCGTCCCGCCTCAGCTCTATTCTTCGTCCCGCCTCAGCCTCTATTCTTCGTCCGCCTCAGCTCTATTCTTCGTCCCGCCTCAGCTCTATTCTTCGTCCCGCCTCAGCTCTATTCTTCGTCCCGCCTCAGCTCTATTCTTCGTCCCGCCTCAGCTCTATTCTTCGTCCCGCCTCAGCTCTATTCTTCGTCCCGCCTCAGCTCTATTCTTCGTCCCGCCTTCAGCTCTATTCTTCGTCCCGCCTCAGCTCTATTCTTCGTCCCGCTTCAGCTCTATTCTTCGTCCCGCCTCAGCTCTATTCTTCGTCCCGCCTCAGCTCTATTCTTCGTCCCGCCTCAGCTCTATTCTTCGTCCCGCCTCAGCTCTATTCTTCATCCCTTCCACACTGCCTCACCCCTTCCTCCCTCAGTCACCCGTCCGTCCTTACCCAATTTTCCCTCCCTCCATCCTTCCGTGGACCCTCAGTCACCATTTCTCCCTCATTCACCACTTCCTCCTCTTTTTTGCTTCTTCCTTCCTCATTTACCGCTACTTCCTCCTTCCCTCCCTCTCTGTAAGTTTATTTAGGCACAGGTACACAAGTGCAATGCTCATACATAATATAAATTACTTAGGATAAGTGATAACTCCAATAAAGTCAGTGACTTATTTCCATGTAACTGGATGAGGATATTATCCGAGCCACCCAGTTTGTGGATCTGGTGGAAGGATAATCCTAAAACATATTTAAGATCAAACTTTGAAAATAGACCGTCGAATTATTGCGAGAGACTGGAGACATGTGGAGCATATCTCAGGGAGTCGAATCCTGGCGCCAAGGTCTGAGAGAGACGTCAGCCACTGCGCCACCACCACCACAACCACAGCCTACCAGGAGCCTCCCATTAGCCTCCCAGGATTTACTGACCTGGTTCAGCCTAGCCTCATTTATCTACGTCATCTTTATGACGTGGTGCTAAACGTCATTTACTTTTTGACGTGGTAACTCGACACCGATTTGTTTGAATGTGGCGTTCAACTTCATTTTTTTTAACGTGGCTCTTTTTTTTTTTACGTTCTTAACGTCACTTTCTTAACGCTTCCATTGTTTTCCAACTAGTTTTTGTAAGTTACTTTAAGTTACATAAACTTATAAAAATGTATGATCGCAATTATGCAAATTGAAAAGGCAAGACGGCCGCACCGGTGGTGCGAGTCTAGCTGGGCATTGTGGTTCATCTCACTCGGGTGTTTCTGGTGTTGGGGGGTTCGAATACCCTACCTTAGAAACAGCCGAGTTAATATGACATCACGAGAAGCTAGTAATTGTAAGGTATTTATTTTGTTAATTTATATATGCTGCCCTGGTAAGTTTAGGAGAGAGCAGGCAAGCAAGCATACTGTTATTCATTTTCCGTTGGTCTTATGTGGTCAACTTGCGTAGGCTTTGTTAAGGCCAGATACGGTGTGGTGTATTGTGCTGGTTGACCTTGGCAACTGCTGCACTGTGGTCACGCCGGCTTGGTCTTGTAGCTGCCGGAAGTAACACCCGTGTGTCTTATTACCAGTTTGGAGAGAGGGTTACCAGTTGTCAAAAGACTTATCAGTAGACATTGCCTCTGTGTACTCGCCTAGTTGTGGTTGCAGGGGTCGATTCACAGCTGGCCCTGTGTGTGTGTACTCACCTAATTGTGGTTGCAGGGGTCGAGACAACTCCTGGCCCCGCCTCTTCACTGATCGCTACTAGGTCCTCTCTTCCTGCTCCATGAGCTTTATCATACCTCGCCTTAAAGCTATATATGGTTCCTGCCTCTACTACCTCACTTGCCAGAATATTTCACTTCCTGACAACTCTGTGACTGAAGAAATACTTCCTAACTTCCCTTTGACTCATCTGAGTCTTCAGCTTCCAATTGTGACCCCTTGTGTCTGTGTCCCATCTCTGGAGCATCCTGTCTCTGTCCACCTTATCTATTCCTGGCAGTATTTTGTATGTCGTTATCATGTCTCCCCTCCCCCTCCTGTCCTCCAGTGTCGTCAGGCCGATTTCCCTTAACCTTTCTTCGTAGGACATTTCCCTTAGCTCTGGAACTAGCCTTGTTGCAAACCTTTGTACTTTCTCTAATTTCTTGACGTTCCTGACCAGGTGTGGGTTCCAAACTGGTGTTGCATACTCCAGTATGGGCCTGACGTACACGGTGTACATTGTATTGAACGATTCCTTACTGAGGTATCGAAACGCTATTCTCAGGTTTGCCAGGCGCCCATATGCTGCAGCAGTTATCTGGTTGATGTGTGCTACCGGAGAGTGCTCGGTATTATACTCGCCCCAAGATCTTTCTCCTTGAGTGAGGTCTGCAGTCTTCGGCCACCTAACCTATACTCAGTCTGCGGTCTTCTTTGCCTTTCCCCGATCTTCATGACTTAGCATTTGGCGGGGTTAAATTCGAGTAGCCAGTTGCTGGACCACGTGTCCAGCCTGTCCAGGTCACTTTGTAGTCCTGCCTGATCCTCATCTGATTTGATTCTTCTCATTAACTTCACATCGTCTGCAAACAGGGACACTTCTGAGTCTATCCCTTCCGTCATGTCATTCACATATACCAAGAACAACACTGGTCCTAGGACTGACCCCTGTGGAACCCCGCTCGTCACAGGCGCCCATTGTGATATCTCGTACCATGACTCATTGTTGCCTCCCTGTCAGTTGAGTCATAGCTCCTGACCCCGCCTCTTCACAGGGACACCTCAGAATCTATCTCTTTTGTCATGTCGTTCACACATACCAGATATAGCACCGGACCTAGGACTGACCCTTTTGGAACCCCATTCGACACAAGCGCCAACTCTGACACCTCGTCACGTACCAGCACACGCTGTTTCCTTCCTGTCATGTATTCCTTGATCCATTGCAATACTTTCCCTACTATTGCTGCCTGCTCCTTTAGCTTTACCACCCGTCTCTTGTGTGGTACTGTATCGAAAGCCTTCTGACAGTCCAAGAAGATGCAGTGTACCCATCCCTCTCTCTCCTGTCTTCTGTTGCCTTATCGTAGGTTCGTGAAGTAGGATTTCCCTTCGCAGAAGCCGTGCTGTTTGTCCTGAATGAGCCCGTTCCTTTCTAGGTGCTCCACCACTCTTCTGATAATCTTCTCTATAACTTTACATACTATACATGTCAGCAACACTGGTCTGTAGTTTAGTGCGCGCGTGTGTGTGTACTCACCTAGTTGTAGTTGCAGGGGTCGAGTCATAGCTCCTGGCCCCGCCTCTTCACTGGCCGCTACTGAGTCACTCCCTGCGCCATGAGCTTTATCATACCTCTTCTTTAAGCTATGAATGGATCCTGCCTCCACTACATCGTTTCCCAAACTATTCCACTTCCCGACCACTCTGTGACTGAAGAAATACGTACTTCCTAATATCCCTGTGATTCATCTGAGTCTTCAACTTCCAACTGCGTCCCCTTGTTGCTGTGTCCCATCTCTGGAACATTCTGTCTCTGTCGACCTTGTCAATTTCTCTCGGTATTTTATGTCGTTATCATGGCGTGCGTGTGTGCGCGTGTATGCGTGTGTGTGCGTGTGTACTCACCTATTTGTGGTTGCAGGGGTCGAGTCATAGCTCCTGGCCCTGCCTCTTCACTGGTGTGTGTGCTCACCTATTTGTGATTGCAGGGGTCAAGTCGTACCTCCTGGCACTGTCATCAGCGTCAGTGACCAAAATAGCTGTTTTTAAGGCATTCCATCCCAACACTGGGTTACCTAATGTAATGGTGGGTTTCAGTGGTTTGTGGCTAGGGGTTGTGCCTCTTCTCTAGGAGGGTGCCACTCTCCCTGCTAGGTGCTTGCCTAAGAACCCAATCTCCTGCAGTATAAATGGTGGGAATATTTCTCCTTTTGCATAAATTTGCTGACACGTTTGACGACAAAGAGCCAATTATGGATATGGATTGTGGAGGGAAAAATAGACTTTGAATAGTATTCCCTGCTTTGTGATTATGATTTATATAATTCAGGGAATTGGTCATGACAGTAGCAAACGGATGATGATAGTGAAGATTTTTCTTTTGGTAGAATATGTTTAAAGGGCTGAAAAGAGAAACAGTTCTAGGGCTTTGCAGATAAAATAGAACACCAGTAAAACTAGAGTAGTTTTTCTGGCAATGTTTCTTTCATCACTGTGAGTTGTGGTTAACAGAACTTTTGGGACAGTAACTGGATAATATATTAGTGATATGACTAATTGATCGTTATATTTGAATTCTTATTTGGGCCACTGTAATTGTGGTAGGAAATTCTGGCAGTTTGAGGCAGGGCAGAAATGATAGTAATAAAAATTGAGGAGTGAATAATTATTAATTTAGATAGTAGTATTCAGTAATTACGGCTGTTAAATATAATGAAGCATTCAAGGAGGAATTGTGGTGCTTAGAGTCTTAGATGAAGGTAGGACACTTGAGAACAAAGCACAATGAAAATAAGTCACTTTGACATTTTTGGGTTACCCTAGGTAATTTACTCTATGTACGATAATTGTACTTATGTGTACCCATGCCTAAATGAACTTTCGAACTGCAAATAAATAATAAACTGTTCTCTCAATAAAACTGTTTTCCCTTCTGTTCTGTGCTCTCTCATTAATCTGCTGTCCTCACTTCCAATTGACCCCTCTCATCTCTGCTGACAGTTGAGCAGAGTTAGGTTGAAAGTTGGCTCTGTGTGTGGGATGTTCCACAGAGACTAAACTTCCTGCACAGTCCCAAGTTTTGACCTCTCAGGAATAATCTTGACCTGGTGTAGGGACGTGGCCAGGCTGCAGGGATTGACACTCAAGATAATCTACTGTAATTTATAAATTAATTATGTTTGTTACATACAGTTGATATTAGGATATTGTTTTGTCCATACTGTACATTTAAATGTGAGTTATATTTAAAATAATGATTGGGAGTTGTCTTAATTGTGTACTGTTTGTCAATAATATTAACCAAAACAAATAAGGAAAGTGGTTTAACTTGGATAATAAACTTAACTTAGAAGACATAGTACTACATGTATTAACAAAACAGTGGAATGGATTGGCAAAAGTACTGTACTTTAGGGTAGCATGTAAATGTTACAACATTTGGAAATTAAAAGAACTCTATATTGTAATGCAGTAATAAATTATTTATTAAAAACAGGATTCTGTGGGCCTAGCTCTGCTTGTGTAGTTATAAATATGCACAGTAATTACTGTAATGTCTTGCATCTTCCATTCCAAGGCAAAACTCATGTTTCAGAAAGCAGCCTCCCTGCAGCCCTCATTAGCCTCCACACATGGGCCTTGTCTGAGCCGCTGGGCTGTATCTTGCCACTGCCCATCAACCCCATATTGCCAGGTTGCACAAGCTTAACTCACATTAACCAGAGGATTTTTCCCTCTTTGTAGTGTGGTTTGGGGGTGTGGAGGGTTACATGCACCTCAGTCATTAGAGTGTTAGTTTAGTTTGCTTTTTTAGCATTCTGATCCTGCAGGTGCTTGATGCTTATATTTTCCAGCTATGATTATTTTGGGAGGTTTAGTTCTGTATTTCTTCATTTGAAGCTGAAGGATGCATTCTTATATATTGGGGTTGTGTGATAGTTGAGATGAGTGGTGTTCATTGTATTACTTTGTGTGTCATTCTGGTGATGGTAATTTATTCTCAATCTAAAATTATTTTTAACTTTTTAACTTCTGAATGTTTCTTGGCTTCTTTTCAGAAAAAAAATCTTGTGAAAGTTGCATATTAATTACAGTAATTTGATTTAATTTGATATAATTTCTGTAATATTTTTGAGAGTTAAGATTGCTCTTAATTAAAATAAATGCCTGGTTTAATTTTGGCTATTCCACAGCAATAAATAAATGTCTCTTTTAAGTACAGTATACAATAATTGTTTTATTCCCCAAGTAACAAGAAAAGATTAAGTACACATAACCTGTACAAAGTACTTCCACAAATTATCATACTTATCCATAAAATATGCTTTATTTTAATGCTACTGATATATCAGAATATTTGATAAAGGAAATATATTTAAAAAAAAATCCTGGTATACATCACTCTAGAGATCCACATACTGTACGAGGCTTCGGGTGAAGGATTAATTCACAAGAATTTTTAACACTTCAAAGTTTAACCTTTGTTGATTATAATCTTGGAGAGGTGTTAAACCCATAGAGATCTTGCAGCATATAGGAAATGGGGTGGTAATCAGGTATGATCCAAGGAAGGGTAGGATAATTTCAGTTCATCAGATCAAGAGCCCTTCATCACTGAGGCATACCCTCTTAAAGGGTCATTTCTGTGGTGACTAACAGAGTGACCCACAAACTCATTAGTGTTCTGATATGCCTCTTAGGTTAGGTAGGTAGGTTTGTCAGGAAACAGGACAAGCGTTTCCTGACATGAGTCTCAGTCATGTGATGACCCACGGCTGCAGCTTTTGGTCATGCAACTGCTGGCTTACTGGTCCACCCCCTTAAAAATTATAGTTATAATTATAACCATTAGATAGTAGATGTGATATGCCTCTCTCTCAAACTATAACCTTTTATCCTGTTTCCTACCAATACTTTGCAGTCATAATGGACCTACAAAATAAAGTTGCTTTGCATAAAAAAACATTGTTCTCTTTTATATACAGTGAGCTCTCTTATAAAATGCCTATATTTATGAAAAAAAGTGCATAAAAAAATTGAATAGCATGTTCTATGAATGACTTTTCAAATTCAAATTTAAATAAAATTAAAATTATTTATTTTTAAGCTGTACAGGAATAATGTAGTTTACATGTAATAAGACATTGTTAGGCACAAAAAAGAGCCAATAGTATGCAAATGCATGCATTGGGCAATGCATATGCACTTTTCAAATTTTGATGTACTTTTTCAGTCGCCTTTATAAAGAAATTGCACTATACGTACTTGCCTTTCCTATTTATGGTATCTGCATGACCTATACGGCTTTAGCGCTTGTTTTTTAATCTAATAATGGTGATCTATATACGGTGGGTATGTAATACTGCAATTTTTTCTTAATCTATGAAATATTAATTAACCATTATGCATGTTTATATTCACAAGACCATTATTTCACATGTTTTTTTTTTTCTCTGAGTTTCTGAATAAGAATATATGAATCTATCACAGCGTTTCGAGAATGAGATGCAGGAAGCTTAACATTTAATTTGGGTTAGTAAATGTTTGGCTAATATTGTATTCCTCCCTCCAGTGACATAGATGGAATGGTAATAAAAAAAAGTTTGAGGAAACAGTCACTTGAATGTAAGTTATTATAATGCACTAACAGTGGCAGATTTTGAGAATGTGACATTTTTGTGACATGCTCTATTACAGTAATTTGCAACATATTGACTAATCTGGAGATTATAATTGAAAGTGGACTCTATTATTGGCATGTACTGTGGTATATGTTGCTATGCAAACACCTTTGAAAATAAACCAAAGACAATATCAGGTTGCAACCAGTGAATACCCTTTCAACTGAAGATGTGTGTCGTTTGTACCTGAGGAGTCTAGAAGCAGAAGTGACTCGAGGATGTCTTCCTTTCTGAGGTGCTGCTTTCGACATGAGCGCTTCTCAGAAGTGGTGGAGGCTGTGGCAGTCAAGTGCCCAGATGCGGCATGTGAGTCTTTGGACAAGTCTCCCTCCTAATCGTCGTCAGTGACTCGCCCTGTGACCCTTGTTAGAAAACCCTCATGTCCTCCTGATCAATTCCCTTTGCCAACTATCTGCCATTAACTAGCTTTAGTTTCCAGTAGAGGTCCCTGTTTCCCAATAGCTTATTTTTACAGGTAATTTCTTCACAGTGATTAATTACATAGTGTCTAGTAGAGGCTCCCACTCCAGTTTGTGTATATGTATATATGGAGTGCTGTTCTTGGTTAAGTTGAAGCACTTGTTAAACCTAGTGCTTCATTTTTTTCAACTTGCTCTTCATATTTTCTTAGTATCCTCTGAAGTAAGATTGTTGATGCATTGTCTTGCTAGTTCCCAGTTACTGTAAGTACTGTATGTTCCACCCTTCCTCTTTCCACAAGGCTAGCCAACAGTTAGTGCTCGCTATTACCATGTAAATCTCTTGAATGATTACATTAAATAATAGTATGTGTAATAACTGAATGCTCAGACATTTGGTGCAGCTGCACCACCCCAGTTAAAAATTGCATACTATATTTTTTCTGTGTAATTTATTTACATTTTACATGCTACCCATCTTGGATAGCATTGCATATTAGTGCTCTGTGGAAGATAGTAGCATGCATAGTTCTTTGGTGTCTCAGACACGCAGTAGTACAGATACCTTAGAAGCAATGCATTCATGGAGTAGATGAGTGTGTTGATTATAGGGTAATGATGAGATGCGTGCAGTCATGGTGTAGAGGGTGTGAATAAGTTGGCGGATATATATGTGCAGTATTGTTTTTGTGAATTTTAGGTGAATTATCAAATGGTGTGTGTGAGATAGTTCTGTCAAGTGGTGGGTGATTCAGTGAGTGATATCTTTGCATTTATTTGCTGCTGAACACTGATAAATGACACAAATCTCAAAGTGTAAGGATTTCAAACTCTCAAAAGTATTACTCATGAATAGGTCGATCTCTACTTTTTACTTAAAACTTTGATCTTAAAACCTTGACCTATGCATGAATTAAACTATACTACTATACAGTACTTGGGCAGGGGTAAACGTAATGCAAGAATTCACAATCCGCAGCCACTGAATGGTACAGTTTGCAGCTCTTGATATCTCGTGTAAAAAATCAAACTTCACTAGCTTGTGGCGCTGAATAGCTTCCATTGGTTTTACTCCTTTATAAATTGTACATTGCAAAGCTTATTTTTTTAGTCATCGATATTTGGTGACTAAAAAAAAAATTATGCATCCCTGCCCTAATGTGTGTATAAAGTTTGTATCTTGAGGTTTCCTTAGCTAACAATGATGGAGTAAGTCTGTCTATATGAGGGTACCGTGCAATTGGCTCTACTAAATGACCTAATGTTAAGCAATTATTTCCTTGAATTTTGAAACGTATCTACTATCTTGTGTTGTACACTTAGACATTTCAAGAACAGTGATCCTTGGATAGATTAATATAGTATTATTGTACATATAATTTAATTTGATTTTAAGCATTTTGGGCCCAAATAAATTTGTGTTTTTATGAGGACGAAATTTTGCATTTTAACCCTAAATTTATATACATACAGTGGTCCCTCGGTTTTCGGTCATCTCCAAACTCGAACATTTATGTAAGTGTATTTTCGTAAGTGCTTTTGCAAGTGTATTTTTGGGGGTCTGAAATAGACTAACCTATGTGACATTATTTCTTAAGGAAGTAAATTCGTTCGGTAATGGCACTTGAGCAGCATTCTGGAAAGAATTTTCGGCGAAAACCGAGGGTCCACTGTACTAATTTAAATTTGATGTTTAATCCAGTAGTACTGTTTTATATGCTATGTGCTTACATTAACGTACATGACAGGTAGCACTATACTGTACAACCAGTAATTTTAAAACACACATTTATGCAGTTAATTCCTACATTCCAAACAATTTATCATTGGGTTCAAGTACACTGCTGTAGTGTATGTGGGAAGGCTTACAAATGAATGTAATCCCGTTGGTTCAGTGTAAAAGAAACAAGTGTAGCACCAGCAGTTACCTGGTGTTGGTCACTGAGGTAGGTGCTCGGAATGTTGTGCAGTTTCCTGTGTGAAGGAGTGTCTGACTGTGTGTGTATCATGAGATCTTAGGCAAGGCTCAATGAATTGATCTACACTTTGCTTAAGATCTGTGAAATTGTGTAACTTAAGATCTGTGAAATTGTTTAGCATACTAAATTTCTTAATTTTTTTAAGTAATGTTTCGTTAATTATAACTTACCTAAATTATCAAACTATTTTCATTGTAGACATAATTTGAGTTAATAAAATACAGTATGTTCAAATATTACTAAAAAACAGAGATTTATTGGTATTGATTTTAAGTGTGATTTGTTATTATAAATTTGCTTGTTGGTGATAAACAGTATTATGATGCATACAGTCTGTGCATATGTTATTGTATCTGAAATGTGTGCTCAGTTCTGTTTTAAAGTGTTTTGGCTTTAATCATTAGTGTCTGGCAGTTGGTGACATTGGTGCTGTTCATTAGCATTTATTAATATGCTCTCATCTTCTCTCATGCTAGTGAACGAGTTACCAGGTAAGCTGCATTCATGAGTGTGTTGCGAGTACTGAGGGATTGTTTTCAAATTGTGAGATTCTTTTCACGTTTTAGTTTATTTGTACATTATTGGTATAACCAATAAGAAACATACTGCATGTAGAGCATCAGTAATGCTTGCAATACAGTGATGGTGTATTTTACCAGTGTGTGTGTGTGTTGCAGGTTGTTGTGGGTGCTGTTCAGCCTTCCGGCCACGCTACAAGAGGCTGGTGGACAACATCTTTCCTGCCATTCCCGAGGTGGGACTCTTACCGTGTTTCAATGGGTTTTTATTACTTTAGCATGGATTAAAGTTTTGTGGAGCCTTGTCAATCTTAATATTTAGGGGCCCCTGATCTACAAAACCGTGAAAACTCGTACATAAAATGACAAATTCTATTTTACTATTAATATTAGGGGCTCTTGCATGTTCTACAAAACCATGAAAACTTGTAAATAAAACAAAAAATTTAATTTTACTATCAGAAATGGGATCTTGATCTAGTAGGAAAGAGTAATAATATAGCATATCATGAATTTTGTATAAATAATCCTAACTCATTATCATCCATATTGTATAAATTTTATAAACAACAGGTTTTTTATGATGGTGGCCAGTAGGCCCACTGCATGACCAGATTCCTAGGCTCAGACCTAGGTGGTATACCGTGTGTTAATCAAGCCCAAGATTGGACTGATTACATCGACTCAAGACTAAGGGACTGATTACCTCAAACTCCTCCTGTTCTTCACCATTCTCCTTTGTATAGACTAATGAAGCCACTGTGTGGCGAAACATTTCCACAGTAAAGATACCCAAGTGTTGCACAGGTTATCCAGTCTCCTTGCTGTCACTGTGATGTCCGGCTTCACTATACATGCAGTCTTATTCCCTAACATGCATCTAACCTTAGGTGTGTGACTTTTTATTTGTCTTCTTCATCATATTCCTATTATCTTTGTCTGCCAGTTTTTCTGTTTACTTTCTTCCATGTCTTCTACCTAAGTTTTCTTCTTATTGCTTTCTTTATCTTCTTATTTTCTGGACTATAATAATATATTATACATAATATATTATTTAGGAAGTACAATGCCTGTACTTTGAAGGAGGGGTTTGGGATATTGGCAGTTTGGAGTGACATTTAAACTGTGCATCTGAGTGCCTCTGCAAAACAGTGATTATGTATGAATGATGGGGAGAGTGTTGAATCTTGGTGAAAGTGTTTCTTTTTTGGGTCACCCTGCCTCGGTGGGAAACGGCTGACGCATTGAAAAAAAATTGTTATAGTCCAATAACATAAGATATTGTCTCTCATTGATATTTTGTTGGATATTTCTTGTATTTTGTGCTTTTTTAAGTATTTAGCCTTGCTAAATTATGTAAATGCCACCTGGAGATGCCAGCCATTTTTCTTTATTCCTTGCTAAGGCCTAATATTTAATTTCTTTTATGCAGGATGGGTTAGTCAAGTCAAACATGGACAAGCTTATGTGGTATGCGATGAACTCGCCGGACAAATTAGATCGCATAGGCGACTACCTGGCACATCGTCTGTATCGGGATATTAACAGAAGAAAGATGGGTAAGAGGGATGGATTAACTGTGGTCCTTCAGAAGGAAGGTATGCTAGGGAGAACTTTTGTCAGATCTCCTGCAGAGCATCACTTACAATTAAAGCGTATGTTCCTTGCTCATGTGTGTTCTGCCACATGGGCCTAAAATGCCCGAAATGCCCCAGCATGATAGTGGCTTTCTTTGTACTTAGCAAACCAAAATTGTAATTACACATTGTAACCTTTACAAAGAAATAAAATCTTTATTTTTTATTCTTTAACTGTAATAGGATGGAAGGTATATGTATTGTGTTCTTGCTGATTAAATTTGGGGCATCTAAATGTGTGCACTCATTAGAAAAGATGGATTAGTCTCAGGATTAGTACCAGTAATCCAATGACCAATGGATTACTGGTACTTGGACCAATGAGTCCAGTACCAGTAATCGCTGTTGCTGTGGCCCACTAAAGAACAAACTTCCTCAGACTCTCATCTGTCAGAAGACATTTATCCCTAAGATTGCATGGCAGCAATTGCTTTTTGCATCACTGCTATAGATAAGATAACGTCTGGATGGTTTTAGCTCACAACAAAGAACCCTGTCATATGATTTTTTCCTGACACAAACATTCGTACACTTCATCATTAATACATACTACACAGAAGCGCTGACCTTTCTTTTATATAATCTGATCTGTCCTGTATCTTTGGTGGATTATTGAAAATAATGTCATACTGATGTGTCGAAGAATGGACAGCTAATTTTCTATATGTCAGTTTCATTTTCTATGCCTGTTTTGCATTTTTGCATAAATTTTGTGTTGCAGTTTAGTTCAGTCATAATTGCATCTATTAACAGTGAACAGGGAGATAATTTTCTCCATGGAGAAGTGGAACAGAATTCTTCCTCCATAAGCCATGCATGTCGTAAGAGGCGACTAAAATGCCAGGAGCAAGGGGCTAGTAACCCCATCTCCTGTATACATTACTAAAGTTAAAAAGAAAAACTTTTGTTTTTCTTTTTGGGCCACCCTGCCTTAGTGGGATACGGCCGGTGCATTGAAAGAAAGAAAGAAAGGTAGATAATTTAACGTTGTGTCTTCTCATTGAGATATCTGCACTATGTATGGATGGTTCAAGCTGTGTACAAGAACCCAACTAGCTTAGTTTCACAATGATTTGGTTGCTGACACATTTCTTAGTATTCCATGAATACACTTCTATTTTGTCAACTTGTGCAGGTCTGTGTAGTATCTGCAATTACCCAATATGCCTAAGATGTCCAGTGAGAGAATTCAGTTTGGTCTGAAATGTCATCTAGTGTCTATTTGCAATTTGTGGGTTAGTTGTTGGAATATGATGAGCTGAAAGCGTTTCATACAGCTGCTCCTGACAGTGGCAATCATTCAATGAAATCTTCTGCTAGCATATGTATTTGCACAAAAGATATTTTGTTTCATAGATTTGCATATAGTATGTAGTACAAATATTTTGTTTCATAGATTTGCATATACAGTGGTACCCCGATTTACATAATTAATTCGTTCCAGAATGCTGTTCAAGTGCCGTTACCAAACGAATTTGTTCCTATAAGGAATAATGTAAATTAGATTAGTTCTTTTAGACCCCAAAAATACATTTACAAAAGCACTTACAAAAATACACTTACATAATTGTTCAAGTTTGGAGCAGTACGTAAACCGGGGGTCCACTGTACAGATATTTTTAATTACTGGATTTTTTTTGTGTGTGTATTAGACTTATCATTCCACAGTTTTTTCAAGTACACCAGTGAAGTAACTTGCTGTATATTATTGAACTTGATAGACAAGCATATGCTGAAGCTCCATGTATAAAAAATTTAGGCATACATCTGGAAATGACATCTTGCCAAAAAATGCTATCTTACAGTACATGGGTAAGTCATTATCAAATAGTTATAGCCTGTGCTATAAAAACTAACTTTTTCAAATTTTCTATCATTCTTAAACATTAACATAGTTGTCACAAAATTTCACTAAATTTGTATCAAGTTTTTGTTGCATGATTCCAATAAAATTTCTGATACAAAATACAATAATAAATTATTTATTTCAACAGTTTTTATTTGGGGGGAATTAGGGTAATATTATGATACACCTGTTCTTTACCATATGTCCTTAAATAGAACACATGTGACAGGTAACCATAGCATAACAAATATACATATAATGCAAGTACTGTGATATTTTCAGGCTATGTGATCATTTCTATGGATGCTCTTGACCAGCTACTGGTGTCATGTCATGCCAATACCCTTAACCTCTTTGTGGAGTCGTTTTTACAAATGGTCCAGAAGCTACTAGAGTCTACCGAACCGACGCTGCAACTCCGTGCTACTCAGTCGGTAAGTTCTAGTTAGAGCTGACAGGTGTTAATCACAGTGTTTGGGTCCTGGGACCTAGGCAAGTTCTAGTTTCACCTGCAAAAGATGATCTTTGCATCTTCACTGGAAAGTGACAGGGCCGTCTTTAATGGATGGAGGATTGAGTCTTCACCATTACCTGTACTGAATGACCCACATGGGTTTAGGATTTCTTGAAATTCAGTACATACAATACAATACAATGTAGAGATAGATACAAATCTATGATTTATGTCTTTTTCTATAGTGTGCATTGGTGAATAAAGAGCAGGTGGGGCCCTGAAGCAATGCATATACATTATATTTCTTCAAAGGAGGTGATTTAATGCTGGTGAAAGGCTCTCCATCCAAAGAATTGGAGTTACCTTCCCTTTCCATGGATCAAATCAGATTACCTCACATTCAAGATGCTCTATAACCCCATCATGTTTAATGCTCCCCCCCTTGAAATAAATAAACATACAATAATCTGTATGCAATTTATACCATTGTATTTGTGCTTTCTAATCTCATAATGCTTATTATTATTCAAGGATATCATAATAAAATCCATTTACATAAATTTGAAAATAAGAATGAAACATCTGTTCTGTTTCATTGAAACATTTTTTCATACCAATTCTTGCTTGTGGCCCTTTTATGTACAGTGGACCCCCGCCTAACGAGCACCCCGGAAATCGTACAATTATGTAAGTATAATATTGTAAGTGCTTGTGGAAGTGTATTTTTGGGGGTCTGAAATAGACTAACCTACGTGACATTATTTCTTAAGGAAGTAAATTCGTTCGGTAATGGCACTTGAGCAGTCTTCTGGAATGAATTTTGCTCATTAGCCGGGGGTCCACTGTAAGTGTATTTTTTTAAATGCTTTTGTAAGTGTATTTTTGGGGGTCTAAAAGGACTAGTTTACTTTACATTATTCCTTAGGGGAATAAATTCGTTTGGTAATGGCACTTGAAATGGAAGATTTTTATTTTGAGTGGGGCATTTATATGTAGTACAACAATATAAATTTTATACTTTTTACAGTTTGAGAAATTTGCAAATATTCGAGAGGATACACCCTCTTACCATCGTCGATATGATTTTCTCGTCAGTAAGTTCTCCTCTATGTGCTACTCAAATGAAGATGATGAAGTTACTAGAAAACAGTTACGAACTGCTGGAATTAAGGGTCTTCAGGTTAGTCACTGCCGGTGTTGTTAACATATACTTTAAATGATCTCCTTTTATTTATTGCTCATAAGGATATTTGTCAAGATGTTATTTATCATTCTGGCCATCATCTCCCATCAAGGTGGGGTGACTCATAAAAGAAACACTTTTGCCATCATTCACTCTTAAGAACATAAGAATGGAGGAACACTGCAGAAGGCCTACTGGCCCATACAAGGCAGGTTCTTATCACTGTCTTGTCAGAGGCATGTAGATTTTTTATATACAGTACTGTAAAAGTAATGAGTAATTAGTTTGTTTTATAATGGTAAGAGTATTCTAATATCCTTTACATGAAATAGCATTACTTAATAACTAACCCACAAATTGGGATAAAATATTTAGCAGTGTCAGTCTGTCATGAACTATTATTGATTCAAGACCCATGATTTTGGTCCAGAATTGACCAAAACATCTATCAAAGATTTACCTACAACTTGTGTGTTTGTTATGAATTGTTCCATCTGTAGTGTTGTGACTTATTCTTTATTAGCATTGGTGTTGGAATGGGAAGGTATGCTAATTCATGATAGTAGTGGTGAGGATGAGGCTGTATGCAGTGGGTAGGTCATATTTGAGAACAATGCATGGTATGAATATTATACAAAGAATTTCAGAGCATAAATATTAGAAGATAGTGTGAAGTTATGAAAGTTATTACTCAAGAGGGCTGTGGAGGTGGTTTGGGCATTGATAGAGGATATATCAAATTCTTCTTCTTTCAACAAACTGGCTGTATCCCACCAATGATAAATCAGATTAGGATCACTAGATGGGTGTATAAATTTGGCATAGTATGAGGGGCTAGGAGGAGAGGGGGTGAAGCAGGTTTTAAGTGGTAATGTGCGAGTTTTTTAGATCAGGTTGAATGAAGACAATTTGCATATCAGATAACAACAGTTCAGATGATTCAATTGATACATCGTATGGTATATAGTTGTCTTCTCCTTACCAGGGTGTGGTACGTAAGACAGACTGGGATAACCTTGGAGAAAACATTTGGCTTCCCACACATATGGAAAAGATTGTTCCCTCACTCCTTTATAATATGCAGGGAAATAAATCATATATTGAGGTATGTACCTGTGGGATTTATTTTTCATGATTATTTTGTGCATTGTAGAACACAGGTGTGAAGTAACTGATTCTTTAAAGAATAAGTTTTATAAAACTTTTCAATTTTTTGCACAAAAAAACTTTATTTTTTATTATGAACATCGGCTTTACGATGGGAATGCTTTATATTAAAACCGAGAATATATCTGTATTTGTCTTATGAAGAAAAAATTACCTTGAAAATATATATAATGACAAAAGCTCATTTCAGAGAGAGTATGAATAAAGTTTTTCATGGTATGGGTTTAAGAGTTTCTAGTTCAACATTTAAAGTTTAAAGAAGAGATAAAGGCAGTCAAGTACATTTCTTTCCTGCCATTTCATACTTACGTCTAAGAGATTTGTGTAGCGTATTCCTTCACTGACATTTTGCTTTCATTTCTTCCTATATTAGGACCCAGTCTTTTCAGTCTGGTGCAATTTTTTAGCTACTCTGCTGGTCCTTTCAAGAGGGTTGCGTTGGTGCTGGTGAAGGATTGATTAATAAGAAATGTGAACACCTGAGTATCTTTATCGCCAAAATGTTTTGCCTGTACAGCAGGCTGTATTCAAATAAAGAGGTGACTATAATATTGGAGATGGGGAAAGAGGTGGGGGAATCATTTTAAGGTGCTCAGTCCCTTAGTCTTGCTAGAAGGTTATCAGTCCTCTAACCTTGATAGAAGGTGTGTAGTCCCTTGGCCTTAATTGAAGATGTTCAGTCCCTTAGCCTGACTAGAAGGTTACCAAACCTTTAGCCTGATTAGAAGGTTATCAGTCCCTTAGCCTTGATAGATGTGCAGTCTCTTGGTCTTGATTGAAGGTGTTCGGTCCTTTAGCCAGACTAGAAGGTTACCATTCCCTTATCCTAATTAGAAGGTTATCAGTCCCTTAGCCTTGATAGGTGTGCAGTCTCTTGGTCTTGATTGAAGGTGTTCACTCACTTAGCCAGACTAGGTGGTTACCAGTCCCTTAGCCTTGATAGGTGTGCAGTCCCTTGGTCTTGATTGAAGGTGTTCACTCACTTAGCATCTTCGATACACAACCCACACATAGAAGAATGAAACTTATGATAATGTTTTGATCCGACTTGGGCCATTAACTAGTCACACAGAAGCACGAAGGGAAGAGCGCCAGTATACATATGAGAGGGGGTCTGGGCCACCTTCAACCGTGGCTAAAGGACTGATCACCTGTCGAGGTTAAGAAACTGATCACCTGTCGAGGTTAAGAGACTGATCACTTATCAGTCTTAAGGGACTGAATACCTTAAAATTACCCTTCCACTTCTTCCAGTGTTTCCAGTATTAAATTCATCTGTGTATCTGACTGATGAAGGCTGCTGTGCAGGTGAAATAACTCAGTAATAGAGATACAGTGGAAACTCAGTTTTTGTATGCCCTAGTTTGTATGTAAAACTATAGTTATTCTCTATAAAATGTTTTTTTTTTTTTAATATTTTTGGGTGTCTGGAATGGATTAATTGGATTTACATTATTTCTTATGGGAAATATTAACAAAAAAATACATTTTATAGAGAATAACTAGTTTTAATTCTTCCTCCGTAAGCCATGCGTGTCGTAAGAGGCGACTAAAATGCCGGGTGCAAGGGGCTAGTAACCCCTTCTCCTGTATATATTACTAAATGTGAAAGGAGAAATTTTCGTTTTTTCTTTTGGGCCACCCTGCTTCGGTGGAAACGGCCGACGTGTTGAAAGAAAGAAGAACTATAGTTTTACATACAAACTAGGGCATATGAAAACTGAGGTTCCACTGTACTCATGTGTTGTACATGTGTCTTGTTCATCAACCTGTATGTATTGTATACCATTAATAATATGATGGTGAGGGGTTCTTCCTCTGCTTCCTTGGATCATACCTGATTACCTCTTATTCCCTAGGCACTCTTGACCACTATGGGTTTAGTGCTCTCCATTCATTATAATAATAATCTCTATGCATCCATAATACTTCAGAACTTATGTTTTCTCACAAAAGCCATTTGGATTTGTCATGACAGGGCATGACACAAACTGGTGATGCGCCTGAGAACCACCAGACTGAGGGTGAAAAAGAACCTCATGAACTGGCAGAGATGTGTCTCAGGGAACTGGTCTCTCGTGCTACTCACGGCAAGATACATAGTGTTGTCAAGCCACTTCTCATGTAAGACTGAAGTGTTATGTGCCCATTAATTTGATTATTACTGTAATAAAATTAGATAATATTTTATATGATTTTTTTTAGGTCGGTAAATGTAATAGTTTTAAGTTAATTACTTGTTTTTTGTCTTCTGCAGACATTTAGACCAGGAAGGGTTGTGGGTTAGCAACTGCTTTGCTGTCCAGGTGTTCAAGATTCTTATGTTCTCCATACAGGTAAATAGTGACGAAAATTTGGAAATTCTCTTTCTTCTCCTCAGGTGCTGCATGATCCTTACATGTGTAACAATTATTACAATAAAAATAATCTGCCCCATGTTAGCTATTCTTCTTCTTTCAACAAACCGGCCATATCCCACTGGGGGAGGGTGGCCCAAAAGGAAAAGCAAAAGTTTCTCCTGTTAAATTTAGTAATATATACAGGAGAAGGGGTTACTAGCCCCTTGCTCCCAGCATTTTAGTTGCCTCTTACGACACACATGGCTCATGGAAGAAGAATTCTATTCCACTTTCCCATGGAAATAAGAGGAAATAAACATGAAGAAGAACTAGTAAGGAAATAGAAGAAAACCGAGAGGTGTGTGTGTATACATATACAGTGGTACCCCGGTTTACGATATTTTTTCATTCCAGAATGCTGTTCAAGTGCCATTACCAAACGAATTTATCTCCTTAAGAAAAGTTGTAAAATAGACTAGTCCTTTTAGACCCCCAAAATTACACTTACAAAAGCATTTAAAAAAATAAACTTACATAAAAGGGTGAGTTTGGGGACCATCGTAAACCGGGGTACCACTGTATCTGTTTATGCATGTGCAGTGTGACCTAAGTGTAAGTAGAAGTGGCAAAACGTACCTGAAATCTTGCATGCTTATGAGACAGAAAAAAGACACCAGCAATCCTACCATCATGTAAAAAAATTACAGGCTTCCAGTTTTACACTCACTTGGCAGGGTGGTAGTACCTCCCTGGGTGGTTGCTGTCTACCAACCTACTACCTAGGATGTTAACTGTTATCTTGGCCAATTAGCCAATAGCTTACACTCATCATACAGAACCTTTACCATAGAACAAAGAGTTGCAATAATAGGAAAAATGCTGCTACAAAAACATACAGGTAAATAAATGCTGAGAATGCCCTTTATTTTTGTATTGTTGAAGATTAGAATTTTTTGAGACCTAGATTAGATTGTTATTGTTAATGTTACCCAAAGAGCCTAGATTATATAAATACAATACAACACAATGTTTATTTTCCATATAAGAAGGCAATAAAAATGTTATATTGTATCCTCTAAATGTATGGTACTAATTTTCACATCTGTAGTTTCACTCACTTTAGTGAATTTTCTGAATCTAGTACTAAATTTTTAATATTGATATATTGAATATTGGTATGAGAGGCACATGGTATATTTTCAAAAGTTTTATAGAATGATTTTTTTTGATATTGCAGTCATTGCAGGACACGTTTGCTTGGTTTCCTAGATGGGAGTTTTAATTATGCAGAGGAATGAAATTTTTTGAGGTCGTGCAAGCTCAAGGAATCTTAGTTGTAATTATTTTAGGAAAGCGTAATTTCACATAGGCTCAAATTATGTATGTTTTTAGTTTATAGTCTTAGTATATTGTGACACGTTTGTTTGTCCTCAGGTGCAGTATAGCATAACAGTGATAGAACTGATCATGACGCACCTCAATGAGAAGAGCTCTGAGCCGGCCCAGATTCGCACTGGCATTGCAGATGTTTTGTCTAAAATCATCCCCATTGCTGCAGGAGAATGTATTGGTAAGTTAAAATGTTATCCTCTGTACAGTGGACCCCCGAGTTTCGTAAACCCCGGAAATCGTACATTTATGTAAGTATAATATTGTAAGTGCTTGTGGAAAAGTATTTTTGGGGGTCTGAAATAGACTAACCTACATGTCATTTTTTCTTAAGGGGGTAAATTCGTTCGGTAATGGCACTTGAGCAGACTTCAGGAGTGAAGTTTTTACGAAACTCGGGGGTCCACTGTACTGTACTCTCTCTTCAAGGGAGGTTCCTTGAGGCTGGTGAAGAGCTCTTTATCCAGGGATTTTTTTTTTATTAACACATCGGCCATTTCCCACCAAGGCAGGGTGGCCTGAAAAAGAATTTTTTTTATCATCATTCACTCCATCACTGTCTTGCCAGAGGCGCGCTTACACTACAATTATAAAACTACAACATTAACACCCCTCCTTCAGAGTGCAGACACTGTACTTCCCATCTCCAGGACTCAAGTCCGGCCTGCCGGTTTCCCTGAATCCCTTCATAAATGTTACCTTGCTCATACTCCAACAGCACGTTAAGTGCTAAAAACCATTTGTCTCCATTTGCTCCTATTTAACACGCTCACGCATGCTTGCTGGAAGTCCAAGCCCCTAGCACACAAAACCTCTTACCCCCTCCCTCCAACCTTTCCTTGGCTGACCCCTACCCCGCCTTCCCACCACTACAGATTTATACACTCTCGAAGTCATTCTATTTTGTTCCATCCTCTCTACATGTCTGAACCATCTCAGTAACCCCTCCTCAGTCCTCTGGATAATAGTTTTGGTAATCCCACACCTCCTAATCTCCAAACTACGGATTCTCTGGATTTTATTCACACGACACATTGCCCTCAGAAATGAGGGCAATGTGTGGGCTCAACCTATGGGTTGAGCACTTTCTCTTGATAATAATAATAATAATAATAATAATAATATAGGGCCTGCACTCTAAAGGAGGGGTTTGGGATATTTCTGTTTGGAGGGACATCTGAACTGTCGTATCTGTGCACCTCTGACAAGACAGTGATAGTGTGAATGTTGGTGACAGTGTTTCTTTTTTTTGGGGTCACCCTGCCTCGGTGAAAGATGGCCAGTGTATTAAAAAAAAAAAAGTCTAGCATTATACGCTTTCTAGACCACATTCAGAATTTTGTACATTGAGGTTTCTTTGTACAACTGGCATGATAAATCTCTCATATCATAAGAGTGTAATATTCTGCAAAATTTTTGTAAAACAATTAAAAATATAGAAAATGGGTTTTGCATATTTTTTAAACTAGTACATATTATGGAAAAAATTAACACTAAATTTGAATCATAATTAAAGGGACTCGTAGTTTAGATTCTTTTTTGTTTGTGTGAAAGAAAACTATGGCTCCAATAAATTACCGTTCCAATTTAATGTTAGTTATTCACATGTGTATGCAAAAAATAATTGATAAAAAACACTATGCAGTGCTCACATTGTCTACATTTATGAAAGTATTCAGGGAAACAAATTAGTCAGACTTGAGTCCTGGAAGTAGGAAGTAGAGTGCCTGCACTCTAAAATAAGGGTGAGATGTTGTAGGGTGGAGGGACATCAGAAATGTGATGTCATCAAGCTTCTAGTAAGACAGCAATTGAACGACTGAAACGTGATGTCAGCAAGCTTCTAGTAAGACAGCAATTGAACGACTGAAATGTGATGTCAACAGGCTTCTAGTAAGACAGCAATTGAACGACTGAAACGTGATGTCAGCAAGCTTCTAGTAAGACAGCAATTGAACGACAAAACGTGATGTCAGCAAGCTTCTAGTAAGACAGCAATTGAACGACTGAAATGTGATGTCAACAAGCTTCTAGTAAGACAGCAATTGAATGACTGAAATGTGATGTCAGCAGGCTTCTAGTAAGACAGTAATTGAACGACTGAAACGTGATGTCAGCAAGCTTCTAGTAAGACAGCAATTGAACGACTGAAACGTGATGTCAGCAAGCTTCTAGTAAGACAGCAATTGAACGACTGAACTGTGATGTCAGCAAGTTTTTAGTTAGACAGTAATTGAACGACTGAAACGTGATGTCAGCAAGCTTCTAGTAGATAAATGGTTCAGAGAACCGACAAGTTGTTAAATTAGACACATATGCAACACTTGGGTATCTTTATTGTGGAACGTTCGCCACAAGTAGCCCTAGTCCAATACAAGTAGAGGTATAAGGAGAGGAGGTTGAGGTTTCAGTCCCGGCCTGGAGTCGAATGTGTCAGTCCATCAATCTTGTTGAGTGAGAACGACGAGAGATGGCATATGCTGTAATCAGTGAGATGCAGCAGAGAGGCAGTCATGGTATCAACCACTAGTCGAAGTAAGTCCTGTCAAAGGTTTGGACAATGTTGAAGAATCCTTTGTACAAGAACCCAGAAGTTGCTGAAGGTCTGAACCATTTATCTACATCCTGTCTGACACAGCAACTTCTTGGGTTCTTGATACAAAGGATTCTTAACTTTGTCAAACCCTTGGACAAGGACTTACTCGACTAGTGGTTGAACCACTAGACCTGCCTCCACTGCTGCACTATGTTACAGCTATAAGCCATCTCTGACGTTGCACACTTCCAACAAGATTGATGGACTGAAACATCGACTCAGCGAGACTGATAACCAAATCTACCTTATACCTTTCTACTTTGTATTGATGTGAAGCACGTGGAACGTTTCCACAATAAAGATACCCAAGTGTATATGTCAATTAAAAGCTTCTAGTAAGACAGCAATTGAACGACTGAAACGTGATGTCAGCAAGCTTCTAGTAAGACAGCGATTGAATGACTGACACTGAATCTATGTTCTCTTTGGTGGGAGACACTTGATGTGACATAAGAGCAGCACCCAAAAAAAGAAAAACCATCATTGTAATTAAATGTTTAGTAAACATTTCTTTTTTTTTTTGAAAACTATTGTGAATTTGACTACATGAATGAAGTTTTTAATTCATGCCTGAATGTGGAAGGGTTATGAACGAACAGAAATTTCTAAAAGATATAAAAAGCCGCAAAAACTGTCGCATGGATCAGATAAAATTTTGACGAGTTTTCATGTTTGTTTGCAATAAACTGTTTTAGTGCAGAAAAAATGTGCAAAACTGGTTAGTTTTGCAACCCATTCTCACACCACTAGGGATAAATATTCAAAATTTAATATTGCCTTTTATTTCTTAACACCTCATTGCCAGACATGTCATGCTTTTTTTTAACACATCGGCCGTCTCCCACCAAGGCAGGATGACCCAAAAAATAAAGAAACACTTTCACCATCATTCATACATGATCACTGTTCAGATGTCACTTCAAGCAGCCATTGTCCCAAACCCCCTCTGAATTTTATATTTGTGTTTAAATATGGTGAATATCTTTAAATGTAAATATGGATTAGGCTGTCAGAGATATTTTTCTATTGTAATTATTAGTCTCTCTAAGGTTGTATTTTTTTACAGGTCCTTCTGTTATTGACATTATCAACTCTCTGTTGGAGCACATCCGGTCATCAGTTGTAGGAGGGACGAGTGGAAAGGAAGGCTCAGCGGAGAAGATCTACCAGGAGACCCTCATTCATGCCCTCGGAGAATATGCTAATCACTTGCCTGACTACCAGAAAATTGACTCTATGGTGTTCATTTTGAATAAGGTAAAGTATGTTAGTAATTTATATAAGAGATAATGAATATAAAGAAATAATGTAAAAAAATATTGGTTGGTCTTAACATTTTGTTTAGGTAAAAAAAGCGGACAGATGTAAACTGAACTCTGGTGACTATCCAATATGGCAGTCAAGTATATTTCTTGCCTGCCATGTCATACTTATGTCTAAGAGATTTGTGCAGCATATTCCTTCACTGACATTTTGCTTTTATTTCCTATATTAGGTCCTAGTCTTTTTAGTCTGGTGCAGTTTTTTAGGTGCTCTCTGCTGGTCCTTTCAAGAGGGTTGCGTTGGTGCTGGTGAAGGGTTGATTTATAAACATGTAACACCTTGTGGGGGTAACACTTAGTTGTGATTGTAATAATAAAATATTCATATTTTAATTGTATTGCTTATGTTGCTGTTTATGGTCAATGTGAAGAAATAGGGAAGAGTTAAATTTTTTTTATTTTAACTCGCCAGTCGACTCCCACCAAAGTACAGTGACCTGAAAAAAAAGAAATTCTTCCATAAAGTTTTTCTTCATTTTATATTTAGTAATTAATACAGGAGAAGGGATTACTAGCCCCTTGCTCCTGGCATTTTAGTGGCCTCTTACAACTTGCATGACTTATGGAGGAAGGATTCTTCTCCACTTCCTCATAGAGGAATTTCTATTTTTTTTTAATATGCTAGCCATTTCCCACTGAAGCAGAGTAACCCAAAAAAGAAACATTTTCACCATCATTCACACTATCACTGTCTTGCCAGAGGCGATCAGATACGACAGTTTAGATGTCATGGATACATTAAAACAATAAACAATTTTTATTAGTACAGTGTGAAAAGAGTTAGTATAAATTTTATGATTGTTAGGAATTTCACTTCATTCAGGAATAGTCTTGTAGATTATTGTTTAAAGATAAGATTGCTGTTAGTATCACATAGCCTATTCACTGTTGCTAAAGTGTATCTATCCTTTGCGGAAAATCTTTCTCTCAGGTTCCCGGTAGTGACAGAGTGGATGATGGAGGATCAACAAGACCTGAGGCAGAGATCAAGTTGCAGCACCTTCTTCTCAAGTCTTTACTCAAGGTTTGTAGTTATAATGCTTAGTCCTACTTCAGTTGAAAGTGAGCCACTTAACCCTGAATCTTGGCTTAACTTTGTCACATCCTCTGATACATAAGAACATAAGAAAGGAGGAACACTGCAGCAGGCCTGTTGGCCCATACTAGGCAGGTCCTTCACAATCCATCCCACTAACAGAATATTTGCTCACCCCAATTTTCAATGTTACCCAAGCAATAAGCTTTGATAATTCTATTGACTCATGTGCAAGTCTCACTCAAATCCAACCCCTCTCACTCATGTATTTATCCAACCTAAATTTGAAACTACCCAAGGTTTTAGCCTCAATAACCCTATTAGGCAGACAGTTCCACTCATCAACTACCCTATTTCCAAACCAGTACTTTCCTATATCCTTTCTAAATCTAAACTTGTCTAATTTGAATCCACGTGTAAATGTTTCATCTAATATGTGTAAATAAATGTCCAAGTTTATTTGGTTCTTATGTTTAGTCAGTAATGTGGGAAAGTGATTTTTCTCATATTTTAAACTCATTAAAAACATGACTTTTTACTGATTCTAGGTTGGTACCAAGTATACAACAGAGCAGTACTCAAAGACATTCGCCCAATCGTTCTTAGTGCGTCTGATGCGACTGTCAGTGTCGAGCGACCCAGAAGTGCGTCTTACTGTTCAGCAGATCTTACACACACTCATTGATAGACACCAAAATATTGAAAAACTCACCAAACCCACGTAAGCTCCTCTCTTTTTTTTTCCTTCCTTTTTTTACTTCATAATGAGAGAGTTGCCCACTCAATAAAGATAGGCCAGAAGGAAAAAAATGCCAGCTATTGTCCAAATGGTATTTCCTGAAGGACTGAAGATCAAAGGTGTCAGATGATACAGGGAGGTGATTTGTTCCAAAAAGTACCTGTGGGTTGGAACAATTAATAGCATGGGGTTTATTCCAAGTTGAGCAAATCTAAAAGAAAGTTTTGGATGACCATATATGAAGAGAAATTATAAAACTCAAGTTCATGAGATAGATACAGAACCATGGAAGTACAGTAGAAAAGAGTGAGTGATGGGGGGAGAGAGAGAGAGAAGTGTAGTTTCTTTGTGGGAGGCTGAGGGTTCAAGATTTGATGTGAAGTAAAGTGAAGTAATGAGATGACTAGCTTTTGGTAACTGTTACTTTTAGATATGTAATCTCAAGCCAAACTAGTGCTTTTAGATTGGTTCAGATTATTGGAAAATTCCCGTGTTATCAGTAATTTCTGAAATGAAATAAATACTTGTTGGGTTGTAATGGGTAGCTGTTATTGTTTTAATGTGATGACCAAGGCATCAGGCGAACATTCTACACTAATGCTTTGCTTGTGCTTCAATAGTAAAAGATGAGCCTCGGGTGTTAGTGAACTTATAAGGAGAAATTCTACAAGTGTCTTTTGGCTTTGTACTTGATAAATAATGCATCTAGTGCAAAATATATACAGGAGGGCCCCACATATACAGCACCTCTTCAGTGTTCCACGTTTTCAGTGTTCCACGTTTTCAGTGTTCCACGTTTTCAGTGTTCCACATTGAGCCATTGTTCCACCCACTGGTGACAGTCACTGGCAGGTGGAACATAATGAACAATGACTCAATTTGAAGTGGTGTATAAGTGGGGCCTTATGTGCTTGATAGACCCTGATCAGGAAAAATACTTACATGGGAAGCTTCATTAATAGCAATCAAATGAAATGTTGTACCCACTAATAGTGTCCCTTTTCTTGTGTCTCCTGCAGTCTGGAGGTGACACGCCTGGGACTCACACTTGGGAAACCTGTGCGGCAAGATGTGAACTTCTGGAAGAAATCTGGCAATGAACTCTTGTTATCAATCCAGGAGAACTGCGAGTTTGCCAACAACACGCTGGCCAACATAGAGGCACTGTATGCCACTCTGATGCTCCTTCTGACAGAGATCCGCTGTGATGATGTCATAGTTGACATCCTCAGAGTTCTGTTCCACATACAGGTCGAGTATTGTTCTCAGTATGTGTGCCATCATATTCAAGTGATAAATATTGATGAGTTTCTCCAACATTTTTAATCATCGTATGCAATGCTCTATTCAAAAAGTTATTTGAACTGAAAGTAAGGCACAGTCGAGAAGTCATGAGTAGAGTTCATTATTACTGGATGTATAGGATTACATTCCTATTTTGGTATACAGCCTCTCCTCACTTAATGAGGGAGTTCTGTTCCTAAGACCACGTCGGTAAATGAATTTGTCGCTAAACGAGGAGCATACTATAATGGTAGTACTGTAGGTTTGTGTCAGCCATCTTTGATATTGTTTTAATGTCACCTTTGCACCGTTTATAACATTTTAGTATGTTTATAAATGTTTATACAGTAGTGTACTGTATATTGTAATAAATAGAATAGAGGAAATCAGCTCTAATATACATTATTTAGGTATGCATACTGGTCAGAGAGCCCGTTGTAAGTCCGAGTCTTCGGTAAATGAGTACGTTGCTAAGTGAGGAGAGGCTGTACAGTAATTCTGTAGGTTTTATTGTAATATTAATAAAAGAATATCAAGTAACATAACATTAAACATTTAAGATATTAAAAAAAATATTGAGAACAAGCAAGTTAATTATAATAAAATTCCATGGATCATTGAACTGAGATTCCAGCTACAAGAGCATTATAACAATGTTGTTAAAAGTTACAATTCAAGAAGAGCATTACAACAGAGATCATTAAGAATTGCTATTTGATTTGCCAGAGCATTTGCAAACTCTAAAAACATTTAAGTTAACGTTTTATCAAAATTAAGAACACTACATATATAGAGAATAAAACAGCATAATGCTGTGGCTGAAACAATACACAGATGTCCCGAATGTGGGAGAGTGAAGCTTATAATAATGTTTCTGTCCAATTTGAACCATTAACTAGTCACATGACCAGTGTCATCATAAGTTTATCTCCTATGTCTGGGTTATTTATTCACTACACGTCTAGAACACCTGCCTTCAATTTCTCCACTTAATGATTTGGAATTTTTGTAGCATATTGCTACAGGCATTTTTCTAGAATGGGGTACTACTGATTAGTGTCCTAATAAAAACGTGCAGCCTGAATCCGTGTTATGAGAGGTCCGTCTCTGTACCTTTGATCTCCTTACATTGTTTTTTAATTTCTATTATTTTTTTAACACACCTGCTGTCTCCCACTGAGGTAGGGTGACCTGAAAAAGAAGGAGATTTTTCTTCTTTTTTTTTTTACATTTAGTAATTTATGCAGGAGAAGGGGTTACTAGCTTCTTGCTCCTGGCATTTTAGTTGCCTCTCACAGCATGCATGGCTTATGGAGGAAGGATTCTTCTCCACTTCCCCATAGAGGAATTTCTATTTTTTTTTTAATATGCTGGCCGTTTCCCACCGAAGCAGAGTAACCCAAAAAAGAAACACTTTCACCATCATTCACACACTCACTGTCTTGCCAGAGGCAAGCAGATACGACAGTTTAGATGTCACTCTAAACAGCAAATATCCTAAACCCTTCCTTTAGAGTGCACGTATTGTGCTTCCCACCTCCAGGACTCCAGTCCGGCTAACTGGCTTTCCTGAATCCCTTCACAAAATATTACCCTACTCACACTCCAACAGCTTGTCAAGTTTCAAAAAACATTCATCTCCACTCAATCCTATCTAACCCCCTCACACATGCCTGCAGTATTTTCAAGCCCCTATTTATAAACTATAAAATCTTGTGCAAGATTTCAGGTACGTGTTGCTACTTCTACTTGCACTTAGGTCACACTACACTTGGATGTACGAGCCTATATGTACACACCCTCTTGAGTTTTCTTCCATTTTCTTACTAGTTCTTGTTTGTGTTTATTTCCTCTTATCTGCATGAGGAAATGGAACAGAATTCTTCCTCCATAAGCCATGCATGTCGAAAGAGGCGACTAAAATGCCGGGAGCAAGGGGCTAGTAACCCTTTCTCCTGTATACATTACTAAAGTTAAAAAGAGAAACTTTTTTTTTTTTTTTTTTGGGCCACCCTGCCTCGGTGGGATACGGCCGGTGCGGTGAAAGAAAGAAAGAAAAAATCTTATGATGAAAATCAGTAAATACTGTACAGTACTACCTAGTTTGCCCCTTTATATATATAAAGGTAGTACCGAACAGATTAAGTATGTAAGTATATATATGTGGATCTGTGAATTTTCAGGGGCTGGCACAGGGAGGAGCAGTGAGTGCCGTAGCTGCCATACAGCTACACACACTGGTTGCCTCGGTCATGGTGGTTATCTCTCACCTGGTCACTACTCTCAAGGAACATGTGTCTGCAGTCATCAAGCACAGGTCTTTACCTAGCAGCCTTTTTTGTACCTCTTGTTTATATAATGTAGATTATTTAATGAAAAGAAATATGCTTTCCTGAGTATTTGCATGCATGCTCAAGTTTATATAGCCACCTGTTTTTACTTGAAAAAGTTCCATTAACAAAGTTTTGGTTAAAAAAATATTTTTTCTTAACACATCGGCTGTTTCCCACCAAGGTGGCCCGAAAAAGAAAAACTTTCATCATCATTCACTCCATCACTGTCTTGCCAGAGGCATGTCTACACTACAGTTATAAAACTGCAACATTAACATTTCTCCTTGGTTAAAGTCTTCACTAAAGAGATAGAATGTTTACTCCCTGATTTTGAAATTTTTGCTCTTTTGACAGTCTACATTGATAACTACACATTGATAACCCTTCAGTATTTTGTTTTCCCTTCTTATCTACTCTCCTCTTGCAATCTGTATAGTCAGTCTCATACAGTGTTTCCTTGCAGATATTTTCTCTTTTATATCATTTCCTTTTTTGAATTATTGCAGTTTGATTTTCTTTTAAAAACTCACTATTAACTAGCATAAATAATAAAAAAGGCACAATACCGTGACTGGAACAATACACACACAACCCGCACATAGAAGAGAGGAGCTTACGACGACGGGGAGCACAAAAATAGTGTTAGGCTTGCCGACACCAATAATGCTCTTTTCTGTCATGTCAGAGATCACAGTCATCTTATTGACTGGTCTTCTACTAAAACTGTCTACCCTACGTCTAACTTTTACAGTCGCCGTCTGGTTGAATCCTCCCTTATACACAACTTTCACTGTATGAATCTTAGCCCTGGCTTTGTCTCTGTAGATGCTTTCTTCTCCCATTACATTGTTAAATGCTCCAAACTTCAGAGCACCCATGACTTAACCTGATTCCTTTCCCTTCTATCTCTTTCCCCTTCTCTTTCTCCTCTGTATTTCTCCCTGTTTTTGTCCTTTTTTATTTTATTTTCAACATTTTTTCCCCCTCTGTGTTCTTGTCCTCACCCTATGCGGGCCACCAGCTGTATTGCAGTGCTCCTCTCTCCCAGAATATGACTGACTCCACTACTACTACTTCCACTACCACTACTACTTCCCCTATTACTCCACCACTCTCTTGTGCCCTTCCCTGTCTGCTGCCTATAAATACCCCTTCTACCTGTTCTGTGTGTTAGTGTGACTTTGTAAATGGTCCAAGTCGGACCAAACGTCGTTGTAAGCTCCTCTCTTCTATGTGCGGGTTTGTGTGTATTAACTAGCATACCTGTGCTCCATTATTGATTTTCATAGATTTTTTGCTTTAAAACAAAATAAGTAGATTCTGTATCCAACACTAGCCTTGGTACATCTTCATATGTTTCCTAATGTATTGTACATAATGGTGATTTTTCAAATTGGTTTCAAGTCTGTTTATTTTTATTCCCCCTCATAAGCAAGTGAAACAAGAAATATATGTTTAAGATATAGAGAACATTGTCACTCATATTGCTATTTACCATAAGCTTTTGTAGTTTATATACATATTTCCTAATTTGTATAGATTTAGAAAGCTATGTACAGTGGTACCTCGGTTAACGATGGTCCCCAAACTCACCCTTTTATGTAAGTTTATTTTTTTAAATGCTTTTGTAAGTGTATTTTTGGGGGGTCTAAAATGACTAGTCTATTTTACATTATTCCTAATGGGGATAAATTCGTTTGGTAATGGCACTTGAACAGCATTCTGGAATGAAAAAATATCGTTTACTGAGGTACCACTGTATGTATATTTTCATTACTTGAAAAAAATAATTAGCATGTTCATAGTTGGGAGCAGCATCCCAGAAATGCTATTAAGTATTATTTATAATAGTGCTTATAACATAATAATATCCTTGAGCAAAGCAGACTCGCTTATTTTTTTTTCAATATCTTTATCCCAAAAATTGGGACTCAAACCAGCTAAAAATTATGGGTTGGTTGATGAACACCTTTGGTTGATTTCACAGATCAGACAAGGCTCCACATCTACTGCCAGAGTTGTTGTCTCACTATGACTCCAGCTTGCTTCACAGCAGCTTACCACAGGAACTGCTCTTTGACAATGCCAAAGTTCTGGATCTTCTCACTGGCACCAAGTAAATGCACTGTTGTGTCTTAGGATTTTGTTCATTTGAATAATTACTATTATTATAATTTATAGTGTGATCTTGGTAAATAATAGTTTTTAATATGCTTTGCTTTAATACAGTGACTGGTAATGAATCTGATTTCAGTTTTGATTGGCATTATAGCTCAGTTGAGGGAGGATTGAAATTTCATCTACTACCATCCTCAGCTTTTACCTAGAGTCAGATTATTTCATGAAAAGTTATGCATCATACTAGTAATAAGGAACAAAATCTGTTCACTTTCTCACTATATGACTAAACCTTTGCTTAGAATAAAACCCTTATTCATTTTGGGTTACTTGTATACCTGTACCTAACCCACCGTATACATTCATCTATATATGGCAAGAACAAAAGACATTGTAGACTAAGTAGAATATACATACAATTTAAGAATGTTTCACATCCTCAGCCTGGATGAGAAGCGTCTAAATGCCAGCGTCTCAAGCATCATGCGGCGGCAATCCACCGCACAACACACTTCTTCTGCCATGGATATCAACTCAATCAGTGTCGAGGTGGACAGTGCTTGTTCCTCTCCAGGACTTCCCAGGGTAAGTTTAAAACCACTTATTATATCTTCCATACAAATAGTAGGTGGACTCGTGTAATATTTTCACTAGCCATGTCAACCTCCTTGAATAGAAAACTTGATAGAGCTTTCTAAGCTTTTCTGTGTAGTTTTGCTTACAGTTATTACTATATGCAAAAGTGTTTTTTTAGCAAGTATATACCAGTGGACAGTTATAAGAATGAAACACGAAGACATTGATAAGAACAAGCAAAGAAAAATCCGAAAATCAGAGATTGGGTGCACAGTAAGAATTAAAAATAATATTTTGTTAAGGAAATTAAAAAAAAAAAAAAATGTGGCAATGTGAATGCAGCCCTGAAACAGTATATAAAATAGACACATGTACAATGTTAGAAGACTTTTATTAGGATGTGTTTCACTCTGAGAAAGCCTCATGGATTAGTAAAGTTCCAGGTGAGTGAAATGCATTGAAATAAAAGTTTCCCAACATTGCACGTGTCTATTTTATGCATTTGTTTGTATTATATACCCTGTTATATACAGTCAGTGGGGAAGGGTAACCTCTATTCCTTCCTCCACGGTTGCACCTTCATATGTGATGTTAGATATTCAGTCTGCTGTCTGATACTTGTAAATAAACTTGGTGAAGAATTAGACACGTGCAACATCTGGGCATCTTTATTTGTAGACGTCTACAAATAAAAATGCCCAGATGTTGCGCTTGTCTAATTCTTCATCTTGTTGGTATTGTATACCATTCAAGTACCAATAATCTAGGTAAAAAAGAAAAGAGTAAACCATTATATGATTCTTTCAGCGATCACTGGAAGAAGAAATCACTTTTGAGTCTCTGAAAAAGGTGCTAACTGAAAGTCCAGAGCAGAAGAGGAAGGCAGAGGAGGAGCGACGCAAACAGATCACAGAAGCTTTCATGACTGAATCTTTTGAGGCCTTGGTGGCAAAGATTCAGGCGAAGGTTAGTTATGCTCTATTATATTCTATATACCTCTTTTATCTCATCAGCTGCCTCTTACCATTGTAAGGTGTCCCTAAAAGAAAAATTACATGCACCATTATTCATTAAATAGTTGTCTAGTCAGAAGTGTGTAGATGTGATAATTCAAATGACGTTTCAGACTGTGACATCCCCACCTCTCCTTCATAGTGCAAGTACTATACTTCCCACCTCCAGGACTCGAGTTAGGCTAACCAGTTCCCTGAATCCTTTCATAAGTGTTACCTTCCTCCCACTCACACAAGAAGCCACAAAAACCCACTTGTCCCCAATCGCTAAGATCTATCATGCTCACACAAGCCAGCTGCTCAAGCCCCCTAGCACTCAAAGCCTCCTTTACCACCTTCCTCCAACTCTCCTTTCATATTGAATATATTAATGACAGGAAGGAAATATTAAGTAATGAATATCTTTCTTTTACAGCAACCAGATACTCTTCAGAATAAACTCACCGAGATCTTCAACCGGCTTCCTCCCTCCTGTCCACCAGCACAGACAACCACAGTCATGTCTTGTGATACTGCTGCTGGACTCACCTCAACAACTTCTAACTATCAGTTACCATATCCTGATATATATATTTACTAATCCTTCATGTCTTTCTTGAAGCTGTGTTGCTTTTGAGAAAGTTATTTGTACAAATTTTTAAAGGTTAACAATTGTGATAGTCTTAAATATTGAATTTTCAAAGATCGATAATAGGGTAGTCTTAAGTACATGTTATTAATGATAACCATTTGTCCTTAATTATGAGCAGCTATGTTAAGAATTTTGTTGCTCAGTTGTATATTGAATTTCTGTGCTAATATTGTATACAAGAAACTGTTGTAAGCTGTCAATGTGTGCATTTACATAGTAAACTATAAAAGATAGACTTGAATTACATAGTAAACTGTAGAAGATAGACTTGAATTTCCACTGGTTCATGTAGTATTATTCTGGTGACAAAGCATTCAGAGCAGTCATGCATTTTTTTAATATTACGTACAATTTTTTTTTTATAGAAAAAATATATACTACAGTGGTCCCTCGGTTTTCGTGCATCTCCAAACTCGAACATTTATGTAAGTGTATTTTCGTAAGTGCTGTTGCAAGTGTATTTTTGGGGGTCTGAAATAGACTAACCTACATGACATTATTTCTTAAGGAAGTAAATTCGTTCGGTAATGGCACTTGAGCAGCATTCTGGAATGAATTTTCGGCGAAAACCGAGGGACCACTGTACTGTACTCTTATCACAAAAATGTAAATTGAATAATAAGTCACAATATTATGAACTGAACATTTCCTAACAAATCCACAAATTTGAAATGAATGCTGAGAAGCCTTTCAGACCATCTTGGACCATCATCAGGTTGCAAATATGTTAGAAAAGATAAAAAAGCCGGATATAGATGAAGGCAACAAGAGGTGAGACAGCCTACCCCATTCTCATACCATGATTAATATGTGTGTGGATTTGAATGTTTCTTTGTACTATATTTAATTGTTGAATGTGTTTTTATAGATTTGTGTTGCCTATTCTAATCTAAATTAAAGTATAGAAAGCAGTACAGTATTTGTAGGTTTACAAGAGGCGCTAGAAATTGACAGTGTGAGAATCGTTTAAGAAATTACAATTTTCCTTTTTTCACATACACCTCAATCATATCCTCTCTAATTCTACACTTTTCCAGAGAGTGCTGATTCAGGGTCTTCAGTCTATCCTCGTAGGAAGATTAATACGGTATAGTAAATGAGAATGGGTTGGACAACTAGCGTCAGGTAAAGTCACATGTGTTCCAAAGAGTAATGCATTTGAGAGCTTTCAAGTTTGTGGGTTTTTGAAGCTCTCTAAAAGATTGAATGTGTGTTCATTCATTAAGTAACCAAAGTTGTTTCTTGTATTATGCAAGTGTTCATTTCCATTCTGTATTTATTGATAATATTTCTGAAGCGATTGGAAGAAATGTTCTTCAGTGGTGATAGAAGTTTTGACTTATGAATGAGTATTATATATGTTTATTGAGGCTAGAGGTATACAACACATGGCTTCTGTGTCTCAGTATGAATATCTTTTAAAGAAATTGTATTTGGCATTGTGGTATAAAATAAAATTTAATATTGCCAAAAATTAAAAGATTTCTTCCAGCTGGTACAGTGGTACCCCGGTTTACGATATTTTTTCATTCCAGAATGCTGTTCAAGTGCCATTACCAAACGAATTTATCTCCTTAAGAAAAGTTGTAAAAGACTAGTCCTTTAGACCCCAAAATTACACTTACAAAAGCATTTAAAAATAAACTTACATAAAAGGGTGAGTTTGGGGACCATCGTAAACCGGGGTACCACTGTATTTGTATAAAAATAAATAATTCCTCTAGTAGTAGTATCAACACTCACATGGAACTGTTAATGCATTCAACATTCTCTTGAATTTTGAAAAAAGCAAGAAGAAAAATTTACAATTTCAGTTTTCAAAATATCTAATTTGAAGTTTTGTGAATAAGATGGACTCTTTGTAAAAGTTTGATTTACAAAATGAGTCAAATTCTAAATTTTCCACTTACTATTTTGTGTGAAGGAACATTCTAAATTTCAATTTGATCTCTAAAATTCAGGATTTTCTGTAAAGTGGTAACCTCATATTTTAAAATCCTGGCTTTGACAGTGCAGTCAGTATTTTCATGGTAAAGGAACTTTATCACGGCTTAACCCAGGTACTAAAATAGAACTGTATGTGATATATATTTGTTATGACTGCAGTTGCTATATGTGGTGGTATATCTTTTCAAGGTAGGTTGAAGGGCTTTGATTCAAGAAATTGGAACTAATGTCTCATTCTTTGGCTCTAATTTGATTGCCTCTCATTCCCAGGTGTTGTATAATTCCTACAGGTTTGGTGCTTTCTCGTGAATGTATTGATAATTTTTTTTAACACTGGCCATTTCCCACTGAGGCAGGGTGACCCAAAAAAGAATAAACACTTTCATCATCACACTCACTCCATCACTGTCTTGCCAGAGGTGTGCCGACACTACAGTTAAAAAACTGCAACATATCTCCACCCCTCCTTCAGAGTACAGTCATACCCCGCCCTTCGTCATTAATTGGTTCCAAGAGCCATAATGTAGTCTAGTTTTTGACGTAAACTGGACATTCTGTAATACCTTAAAAATGTCTTAAAATGATGACAAACACTGTAAAACTAGCGTAAATAACTCGTGAAAGAATATAACTACTATTTCTAAACCTTAAAGAGCACTAAAAACATATTTTAGTCATATTTTTTTAAGAATAATAAAAACAATTAAAAAATTATGACGTAGGTGACGTTGCTGAGTGACGTAGAGTTAGACGTAATGATGCTCGCTGAACTGAAATTTTCTCTAGAAAAGTGGCATAAAGGCAAATTTGATGTAGGTCGAAATGACGTAAAGCGGGGTATGACTGTAATAATACATAATTACTGTATGAGGTATATTTTGATACAGTCATCAGATGAGCTCAGAGCACGTTGCTGTTACCCCCGGTCAACACTGCCTTTAAAATACAACTTGATATGATCTCATTTAAAAGCATAATGTATTTGTTCATTACAACCCCTTGAGGGCCTGGTCCCAAATCTGCACACTGCCATAACAACATACTGGAGTGAGAGATATGGGAGAAAGTGTAAAATAAACCCAGTGAGGAGCAGGGGTGCGGTGGGGACATACGGAGCACTGTATTAACATCCGGGGCCCAGACTATTCAACATCTTACCAGAAGATATCCAAACACGGCTGGAACCAGTGTAGAAGCCTTCAAGAGGAAACTGGACAAATATCTTCACCAGGTGCCAGATCAACCAGGCTGTGATGGATATGTGGGCAGCGGGCCTCAGCAGCAACAGCCTGGTTGACCAGGCAGCACCAGACGAGCCTGGCCCATGGCGGCTCAGAGAGTAGATACTCGAAACTCTTCAAGGTATATCAAGGTAACCCAGATTTTAATGTGTTCATGGGAAGCAATAAACGTGTAGGGGTTGTATGAGACCCGAGAAGTGGAGGTGACTTTAATTAGGGTTGATTAAAAGAAAGGAAACATAGCTCAGATTCTTTGCATTAATGCACTTTTGAAGTTCTTTCTGCATAATACTTTCAAAGTGTTTTTGCACTGCTAGTGCAAAACTAATTGACCACTTAAGTATGGATTATTACCTCCATTTTGAACTACAATGACCAGGCCAACAGTATATTCCATGATAAACCTGACTATATATTCAAGGTTAAATAGAAAGAATTATTGTCTCAAATATTTTATGGATAGTAATTAGTTATAGAAATTAGAAGACAGACATGTTGATTAATATAACATTTTTTATACATGTTGGTAGGTGTTGTATAGGCAAACATCTTGACTAGTATTATATGGTTTCTGTTTGTGATACATAGGATGACATGTTAGTTGTGATTTACATGAATTTAAGAGGAGATACAGGGTTACTTGAGGTTATAGTCAGAAAAGTCAGTTTTATCCTTATAGACTCGTAGCATGTTATAGTAGACCTTGTTGAACCACCATAGTATCCCTATAATGGTCACCTTCATCAGATATTATGCATTTCCTATCTGTATATCTCCAGTTATCAGTTTTAAGCAAATTTCCTATGCCCACACTTGGTGGAGATAGGTACTACCTACCTGGAGGTTGTTCTGAGGGTCAATGTCCCTACAGCCCAGTCCTTGACCAGGCCTCCCGGTGGATAAGGGCCTGATCAACCAGGCTGTTACTGCTGGCCCCACACAGTCCAACATATAAACCGCAGCCTGGCTGATCGGGTACTGACTATTGTACAACTGTAAGTCATTGCCTTCCTTTAAAATTTTAAGAAGTTTAGTGTTTTAACATCTCTAGTGGTCATAAGATCAGTATCATGTAGAAACAGATCTCATTCATTCTCATGTTTTAGCTTTCCAGGTACCAATGTACAACTAAGTGAATGCCGCCTTATAAAATGTTAGGAAGTTCAATGTTGTAAAAAGATGTGTTGTGGTTGTAAGAACAGAGTCATTAAAGACGTACCACAATAATGCTCATATCTTAATGCCCTATTATTGTATCAAGTGTGTTTACTTCATGAGTGATTAGTGAAAATATTAGTTAAAAATTTGTTACGTTATCTGTTATGGTGAATGTGTAAAACTGACACAAGATTCAGTTTTTTTTTTTTATACGACAGATACTGTGACTTTTCCCCTCAAGGGAGGTTCCTTGATGCTGGTGAGGGGCTCTTGATCTAGGAAATTGGATCTGTGCTCCAGTTCCCTGAATTGAGACTCAATACCTTCCATACCTCACCCACAGGCGCTGTATAATCCCTACGGGTTTAGCGCTTTCCCTATGTACTGGGAAATAACTCAAAAGTTGTCACATTATTGACAACTTTTGTGAGAGTTATTTCCCAGTACAGTGCCTGGTGATCTTTATCACACCCCTTTTTCTTGATACTTTGAGGGGTGTTGCCTTGATGCTGATGAGAGCTCTTGATCCAAGGAAATGAACCTATTCTCTACACATGATCCAGCTTTATTGTCTCCCATTCCCCCATGCATAGTATGATGCTGTATGAGCCTTTGACCCTGCCTGAGATTTTTATTCTGTTGACTGCACCCCAATGGATCAAACTCCACATTAACACCTGTAACCCCTAAATAGTGGTTCTTGATTCAAGGATTGTGATCCTGACCTTCCATTGGATTGACCTTTAATGGTTCCCATTCTCCCAGGCACTCCATGACCCCTACCGGTTTAGCATTTCCTATGGATGTAATATTGGACCTACATAGCTTTGCTGCTGCTGTACAGGTTTTTGACCTAGGAGTACTTGTGAATGTTGTTGCTTAAACCTTGTGGGACTCCCAGTTCTCACCCTCCTGTATTTTTGACTTAGATATTTTTTGACTTCTATGTAGATTTTTTTTTTTCGACAAACCGGCCACATCCCACCAAGGCAGGGTGACCTAAAAAGAAAAACAAAAGTTTCTCTTTTTAAAATTAATAATGTATACAGGAGAAAGAGTTACTAGCCCCTTGCTCCCGGCATTTTAGTCGCCTCTTATGACACGCATGACTTACGGAGGAAGAATTCTGTTCCACTTCCCCATGGATTATGTAGATTTTGATACCCTCAAAAGGGGTGGTTTCTTGATGGTGTTGAGGGGCTCTTGATTCAAAGAACTGGACTTGTCCATTCCTTCCTGGGATTGAACCTGATTGTTTACCATTACCCAGGCACTGTATGACCCCTATGGGTTTAGTGCAATGACCTACATCATTTATTTAATTTGAAGTCCAGTTCCTGTTTTCATTCATGATGTATTTAAGAGTAGTGTTCACTTGTGGTGAAAGTCTGGAGGGCTCCTGTGCAAGTGTTTGGATGAGTGTGCTGGAGTATGTGATCACCAGTGAGGATATTTCTTGTGACTCACTGGTGTTTGGGATATCAAGTTCTTTCTGCACGTTGAATTATTTAGTACAGTAGTGCATGCCCCTCAAAAGGGGTGGTTTCTTCATGCTGATGAGGGGCTCTTGATCTAGGAAATTGGATCTGTAGTCCAGTTCCATGAATTGAGCCTGAATGCCTTCCGTCATTTCTCCCCACAGGCACTGTATAATCCCTACGGGTTTAGCACTCCCATATAATAAATAATGGACATCCTAGGATGATCCTCATTGCTTCATTCTGTAGTTTTTTCAAGGCCTCTGACCTTCCTGATACATGAGCAATTTGTGGTGGTGCATAGTGATCTTGCAACACTGTAATGACCCTTGTGAGTTTAGCGCTTAGTTTTGATTATACTAATAATAATCCTGTCTTGGAGTATGCAGCACCAGTATAGAACCCACACTTGCAAAAGTATGTTAGTAAATTGGAGAAAGTGTAGAGGTATTGAGTGAGTCGTGTTCCAGAGCTAATGGGTATGAACTCTGAAAAGAGGCTAATAGAATTGAATTTAGCAACATCAAGGGACCAAAGAACCAGGGGAGACATGATAACAAGATACTCAGAGGAATTGACATGGTGGGCCAGGACAGAATGTTCGAGTCATCAGAAACTTGTACTCTGGGACACAGCTGGAAGTTCCTAAACCTGTACTCCCTAGAATGCAGGCGGGAGAGATACATGATCATATACACTTGGAATATCCTAGAGGGATTAGTACCAAATTTGCACACGAAAAGCACTCCCTATGAAAGCAAAAGACTCGGCAGACGATGCAACATCCCCCCAATGAAAAGCAGGGGTGCCACTAGCACGATAAGAGACAACACAATAAGTGTCAGGGGCCCAAGACTGTTCAACTGCCTCCCAGCATACATAAGGGGGATTACCAATAGACCCCTGGCTGTCTTCAAGCAGGCACTGGACAAGCACCTAAAGTCAGTACCTGCCACCTGTCCCTCATCTACCTGTCACTGCATATCTCCGTTTCGAACCGATGAAGCTGCCTCTGGTTGGCGAAACGCCGCCAGCTAGAGATACCCAGGTGTAACACCTATGTCTGACTCCTCGCCGTAGAATAAGAACTTTTGACCCGTAAACTAATACTGTGTAAAAATATAGAGGGGTAACCATAGCAGTTGTAAAATGTTGTGAATGAATGACCAATCCAGAGTGTGTTTATAACCTGTGTTGCCTAGACTTATGTCTGACACAATGATGAGGAAGAATGATGAAGCATGGTAAGGTAGCATGATGAAGTATGATAAGGTAGCATGATGAAGTATGATAAGGCAGCATGATGAAGTATGATAAGGTAGCATGATAAGGAAGAATGATGAAGCATGGTAAGGAAGCATACAGACAGGCTTAGTCTCGAGGGTGCCATCCTGGACCGCCATACGGACGCCATCAATCTTCCAACCATCAACAAAAACAATATCTTCTTACACTGTCCCCTCCCCCTCCCCTCACCCTTCTTTCTTACCTGTCTCCCCTCACTCGTTCTCCCTCTCTATTCCCCCTCACTCGCTCGCCAGCCTTCAAGAGGGGTTCACTTCCTTCCCCTCGCTCACGTAAGTTACACTTCAGAATACTGATACTGTCACCAACCCTAACACAAACAATATATTTTGATGTGTATATATATATATATATACACACTACTGTAACTCATGTTACAGTAGTAACGAGTTGTGTGTAGAAGTAAGGAATACAGCCACACACTGGATACAGTGATTGTAATAACGGCGTTATTAACAAGACACATTAATGGGTGCAGGAGCTGCATCCATTAATGTTTTTTCTTCTCATAAGAACATAAGAAAGAAGGAACACTGCAGCAGGCCTACTGGCCCATTCCAGGGAAGTCCAAGTCACCTCCCGGTTCAAACCAATGACCCACCTAGTCAGGTCAGGTCACGTCCACTTAAGGAAGGGGCACGGCATCAGACCTATTAGCACCAGCTAGTCAGGTCCAACTCACACCCACCCACACCCACTCATGTATTTATCTAACCTATTTTTAAAACTACACAACGTCTTAGCTTCTATGACGGTACTCGGGAGTTTGTTCCACTCATCCACAACTCTATTCTCAAACCAATGCTTTCCTATATACTTCCTGAATCTGAATTTTTCCAATTTAAAACCATTGCTGCGAGTGCTGTCAATACTAAATATTTTTAGCATGCTATTTACATCCCCTTTATTTATTCCTGTTTTCCATTTATACACCTCAATCATATCCCCCCTAATTCTACGTCTTTCTAGAGAGTGCAGATTCAGGGCCCTCAGTCTATCCTCATAGGGAAGATTTCTGATACATGGGATCAACTTTGTCATCCTCCTTTGTACGTTTTCCAGAGCATTTATATCCATTCTCAGTGGAAGCAGTCGAGGATGCTAACACCGTGAGTCGTGTTATACCGTGTGTCGTGCTGCACCGTGTGTCGTGTTGCACCGTGTGTCGTGTTGCACCGTGTGTCGTGTTGCACCGTGTGTCGTGTTGCACCGTGTGTCGTGTTGCACCGTGTGTCGTGTTGCACCGTGTGTCGTGTTGCACCGTGTGTCGTGTTATACAGTGTGTCGTGTTGCACCGTGTGTCGTGTTATACCGTGTGTCGTGTTGCACCGTGTGTCGTGTTATACCGTGTGTCGTGATGCACCGTGTGTCGTATTATACCGTGTGTCGTGTTGCACCGTGTGTCGTATTGCACCGTGTGTCGTGTTGCACCGTGTGTCGTATTGCAGCGTGTGTCGTATTACACCGTGTGTCGTATTGCACCGTGTGTCGTGTTGCACCGTGTGTCGTATTGCACCATGTGTCGTATTACACCGTGTGTCGTGTTGCACCGTGTGTCGTATTACACCGTGTGTCGTATTGCACTGTGTGTCGTGTTGCACCGTGTGTCGTATTACACCGTGTATCGTGTTACACCGTGTGTCGTGTTGCAGATGGCGTGTTTAGGCGGCATTGTGGTGGCGGCTTTGGTGGCGATGATGGCGGTGGCGGAGGTGGCAGGACGAGTAGTCAGCAGTCGTAGTAAGTATAATGAGTTAGTACAATAAGTACTACTACTACTAAAACCACTTTTACTACTACTACTACAACTACTAATAAATTATCACGTAATGCATAACCCCAGTCCCCTGTACCTCAATGAAACTGAAAAAAATAGTGCAGAGTGCGGCATAGATTTTTAATGAAATTAAGTAACAGCATTCGAAATTTGAAACGAATCAGATTTACTACTCACGAGTAATGACATGGACACTAATATCCCAATTTCTCCAATAACTGAGTAAGTGAAATTTGTCCTCATTGACAATAAGACTGTTGTCAGTAGCCCACTATGAAGACTTGGTTTATATCAGCTTGGAGAGTAGCTGTGTCATCAGCGGGCGCCACTCTTATACAAATTCTATTATCGTCTGTGAAGAATGATGCAGTGCTATGATTTGTGACTGTCTATGTCGGATATGAGAATGAGAAAGATAATAGGGAAAGTATTGTGCCTTCAGGAACAGAGATTTCCACCGTAGCAGCCTCTCATTTCACACTATTTACCATTACGATTTGAGTTCTGTGAGAACGTTAACACTCTGGTAACGTAGCAAGGGTAGCTAGGAGGCTGTAGACAAGCGGCTGTAGACTAGCTCCATTTGTTCGGAAGAGTGAGTATAGAGGAGAACAGACTGAGGGCTGCAGAGCCAGTCCAGAAGGGCGAGGTGTAGATGAGAGGTTAGCCAGGCGAAGAGTGAGCCTGTTGTAAGCCAGCCTAGGTCTACCTCGGTAAATTCGTCTGTCCACTTCAGTTATTCTCCTTGCATGCGCTGTTACTACACTGCATTCCTATAACATTCATTTTCATTATTTACTTCTCTCCTAATATTATTCAAAATGCTAGACACAGATAAAAGATAAAAAGATAAGATTTCTTCGGATTTTTAACCTCGGAGGGTTAGCCACCCAGGATAACCCAAGAAAGTCAGTGCGTCATCGAGGACTGTCTGTCTTATTTCCATTGGGGTCCTTAATCTTGTCCCCCAGGATGCGACCAACACCAGTCGACTAACACCCAGGTACCTATTTGCTGCTAGGTGAACATGACAACAGGTGTAAGGAAACACGTCGGAATGTTTCCACCCGCCGGGAATCGAACCCAGGCCCTCCGTGTGTGAAGCGAGAGCTCTAGCCACCAGACCATCAAAGTTATATTGTACATTCTCCTTCTGGGTACTCTTCTTGGCTAACATATCAACTTTATCATGAAGGAGTAATCCAATGTGTGATGGGATCCATAACAATTGCATATTAATTCCTTTGTCCCGGATTTCTGAGTATCTATACCTGGCTTCTCCAATGAGCATGTTGTTAGAGTCATTATATGAGTCAAGAGCCTTCAGTGATGACATAGAATCAGTAATGATGGTAGAGTCAAGCTCAGTGTCATAAGTTAGCTTGCCACGGAGATGCAAACTATGGCCTGGTGGCTAAAGCTCTCGCTTCACACACGGAGGGCCCGGGTTCGATTTCCGGCGGGGTGGAAACATTTCGACGTGTTTCCTTACACCTTTTGTCATGTTCACCTAGCAGCAAATAGGTACCTGGGTGTTAGTCGACTGGTGTGGGTCGAATCCTGGGGGACAAGATTGAGGACCCCAATGCATCAACATATTGTAACTTGAATTAAAATATACAACTAAACAAAACTCAACCAATTTCTCCTGTATTGTCTTTTTATTGTATGTATAATCAGATTGAAATTTTAAATAATACAGAACTAGAATAAACTCAATCAATTTCTCTAGCATTAAGTCTTTAGTGAATAAGTCTTTAGAATAAGCTGCCCCTAATGCCATGCATGCCAGTGGCTCTCCTGCATTACAGTTTTATAATTGTAACTACCAATAACAATGTACACTTGTAACATGCATTGAAATAAAAATATTATTATTATTATATTATTATTATTATTATTATAAAGCAGCCAGTCCTCGATGACGCACTGACTTTCTTGAGTTATCCTGGATGGCTAACCCTCCGGGGTTAGAAAACCGAAGAAAATCTTATCTCTTTTAAGTTATGGTAGACGACTATGAGGAGCAGCGTAGTGAAGCACCTGGACAGTAGAGGATTCATGAGCAACAACCAACACGGCTTTAGAGACAGTAAATCCCGTATCACAAATCTACTAGAATTCTATAACAACAGTAACTAAAGTTAGGCAGGTATGTAGCCAATTTTGTAACGACAGCGACGTGATTAGCAAGATCGGTAACACCTACAGCATCATTCACCAACCCTTGAACTTTCTTCCTAGTATCTAACATATTACCATACCAAGGCTAACACAACACTTCACACATGATCCACAATATCATTAATAACTCGTTACCACAGATAAACACTTGTAATAACTCCTTATTGAACAGTATTGTTTTGGGTGCTACAACGACAAGTACACCACTGATTAGATTTTGTTCAAGGTTCTCTCCAAGCTCCATGGGCTAATAATAATTATAATAAATAATAATAATAATAATAATAATAATAATAATAATAATAATAATAATAATAATAATAATAATAATAATCTTTATTTCTTCATGAACAAGAGCGCTGTATAACCCCTGTGGTTTAGCGCTTCTATTTGATTATAATAATAATTCATGAACAAGTACAACTTATAAAGACCATAGCTGACGTCAGTGACACCAGTCGACTAACACCCAGGTACCTATTTTACTGCTAGGTGAACATGGACAGCAGGTGTCTTAAGGAAACACGTCCTAATGTTTCCACCCGTACCTGGGATCGAACCATGGACCTCATTATGTGAGCTAAGTGCGCTACCAACCTAGCTATGTTATTCTATCAGGATGAAGTGTTCTTCATCCAAGGAGTTTTGCCTCTTCTCTTCCTTGGATCAAACCTCATTAGTATATGCTATGGGATTTTCAAATACATGTATATCGTATTTTTTGTATACATTGAAGGAATTATTATTATTTTTATTATTATTAGGGATGTTAGGCAGAACTTCTTTAGCTTCAGGAGGTTGAAAATTGGAATGACTTGGTTGAGGTAGCGGTGAAGGTGAACTCAATACACAGCTTCAAGAGTAGATACAGGGTAAGGACCAAGAGTCCAGAAGTCAGTGATATCAATCAATGTGGTCAAGGAGGTGGCGACTCCTTAACACAATTCAATGATTACATTCCTCGACTTACGACCACATTAGGGACCTCTTGATTTGTGTATAATAATGATATTATACACAATGGTGATATAATAATATTATAAACAGTGGTGATATAATAATATTATACACAATGGTGATATAATAATATTATACACAATGGTGATATAATAATATTATACACAATGGTGATATAATAATATTATACACAATGGTGATATAATAATATTATACACAATACAAAAGATTCGCAACGTGTTCGTAAGTCGAGTACTTACGAACATAGATCATAGTGTGTGTGTTTTGGGCTGTTAGGTTAGGTAAGGTTCGTCAGGAAACAGGACAAGTGTTTCCTGACGCGGGTCTTAGTTATATGATGACCCACAGCTGGAGCTTTTGGTCATGTGACCGAGGCCTTCCACTGGCTTACCCCTTCACCCATTTAAAAATTAATGGGTATTATAACCATTCTTGGCTGCTACGTTACCACTTCTGTCAATTATCGAAGAAAACTATTTTTTTTTCTTATGAGTGGTATGCAGATATGCAAATACCACAGCTGATAATTCCACCTTTTGCTGAGTGAACTGGTTTAGGCCAGCGAGAAGTCTAAATTTTTATATAACAAATGAGGGTTAGAAAAACGTCCCCCCATTTTTTCTGACGAAGAAAACACTATCTAGGATACACTTATCAAACTGTGTTCATGGGGTTATCCTGTCGAGAAATTCCATAAATGCGCACCAGAAAGAAAATGTAAGTGATGATTTATGTACATGTTACACGTAAATTAGTTGGCTAGGAGTCAAGCCTATCTAGAACCACAACAGAGTTGTGTCTCACCTGTGTTTACCACCGGTCAGGAATATTTTGATACACTGAGAGACATACACCTCACAGTGTATATACACTGAGAGACATACACCTCACAGTGTATATACACTGAGAGACATACACCTCACAGTGTATACACACTAAAAGACATACACCTCACAGTGTATATACACTGAGAGACATACACCTCACAGTTCATATACACTGAGAGACATACACCTCACAGTGCATATACACTGAGAGACATACACCTCACAGTTCATATACACTGAGAGACATACACCTCACAGTGCATATACACTGAGATACATACACCTCACAGGTGTATATACACTGAGAGACATACACCTCACAGTGTATATACACTGAGAGACATACACCTCACAGGTGTATATACACTGAGAGACATACACCTCACAGTGTATATACACTGAGAGACATACACCTCACAGGTGTATATACACTGAGAGACATACACCTCACAGTGTATATACACTGAGAGACATACACCTCACAGTGTATATACACTGAGAGACACACCTCACAGTGTATACATATAATCAACTGTGCTGCCACGTTGATAAATATTTCAACTTGTCTTTAAAAATACAGGAAAACGAAATCCAGATGAGTCGACGTGTTAGACTTACCACTGACCACATCAGCCAGATGAGTCGACGTGTTAGACTTACCACATCAGTTCCATTATTCCCACTCCTCACCCGCTATGATAACATTCTTTTCACACTTTACGAGCCTTGAACACACTTATATATTGCCATTTCCTACTTGCGAGAATTTTATTTGGAATATAAATACGCAATACACACACGCATCCACGATTTTTTTCCCACTTAATTCAGTGCAAATTAATTCCACCAATGGAGAACTGCATTTATCGGTTATTTTATGCCCCCGAGCGTATCGATAACTCGCATATATCAACATCATGAAGGTAATGTCTGTTTATACAATGAAATTTTAACATTTATATATTGCAATGTATATGTCGTTTCCTCCGGATGATGTATTTATTTGTAAGCGCCTGAGTTACCCCTCTGTGCCAATGTTGACATTTATTACCCAGTCAATAATAACTCGACTTGTGCTGATTTATGTGTCAGGATAACCCAACACAGCCAAGCAATGTGGAGTTTTGTCCAGTGGGGTCTTTTGTCCACTGTTATCTTTTGTCCAATGGGGTCTTTTGTCCAGTGTTATCTTTTGTCTAGTGGGGGTCCTGAGCTCTTCCCAGGACTGTTTAGAGCTTTCTTTTAATAATAATAATAATAATAATAATAATAATAATAATAATAATAATAATAATAATAATAACATTATAACTAGTATTGTACCCCATCTAAAATAAATAAGTTATAGTTATGTATAGAGTGAATGGAACTTAAGGAGATCCAATACGACTTTGGTCCAAGTGAAGGTCACTCACATAGAGGTTCAACAATCAGCGTGACTAAAGTCCAATGATTTTCACTTGTCAGTCACACTGGACGTGACTCAGAACACGAGTTCTTCACTGTGTTATTCACTTCGTAACGAGGTGGTGAACACCTCCCCCTACACAGGGAAACCCACACAAGTGTTGACGCACTCCTGTATGCCTATGGGGGGGGGGCAGTACGAGTCACGACGAAGCTCCTGTCCTTTTACCTAACAGTACAACAGTGGTCAGTACGCTACAGCAGAGGTGAGCTGATGGTAAACAACAGGTATAACACAAGCAGAACTATTATTCAACACGAAGCTTCACGTACAGGAGGCTGTAGCAAGTATCTGATGATAAACCCTTCTGTTTTTCAGCATTTGTCCGGATCCCCGGTACGGGTGGAAACACTGGGGCGGGTTTCCTTAAGATACCTGTTGTCCCTGTTCGCCTAACAGTAGGTAGGCACCTGTTAATCAACTGGTGTGGGTCGCATCCTGGGGACAAAATTAACCAAAGTTGTCTGAAATGCTCTGCATAACAAGGGGCTTTCTATATAGTATATCATTGATGTCAGCTATGGTCTGTATAAGTTGTATCATGTACTTGTAGAAATAAAGATTATTATTATTATTATTAATTTTTAATATATACAGTGTCAAGTACCCACTAGTGTATACGTTATAAGTAATTATCTCTCTGTCAACAGATGTGAATATTTAACACTCAATCTACCATAAACCTACATTTACAACTAATAAGAGAAAGATTACCAATGGTGACACTATTCAAATCGCTTGTGCTCTCTCTCTCAGAGTATTGTTCAGTGTTGACGGCCCCGTCCAGGGCGGGGGGGCGGGGGTGCTAGTGACTCCACACACCTGTCAACACTACACACGTCCAGTATGGCCGACAAGTTGCCCGTGACCTCATACGCAACCCCCCCCCCTCTACCAATATCGCTTTTACAATATTTTCCACGATATTAACTCCGCCACAGCCACGATATTAACCTTAATGTCCGATAATAACCGGAGTTAAGTATTAAACGATGTTAAATCAACCGAAGCTTCACGACTGGGTTGGCAAGAGTGACGCCATCATTGTTTACCCTGGCAGCTGATTGGTTCTTCATGGGAAGGGGGAGGAGCTCTTGATCCAAGGAATTGGAGATACTCGACGTCTCCTTCGATCAAATCAGATAAGCTTCCATTGCCAAGGCGCTGTGATTCCTACGGGTTTAGCGCTCCCCCATGAATAATATAATAATAATAATAATAATAATAATAATAATAATAATAATAATAATAACAATAAAAAATTTGTGGCATCAGGTGAGAGGACAGTAGGTGTGGCGAAGTTCCAGATGTCAGACAAGGTTACGATAGACAGCTACCTGGATACTGGACTAGGTGGCCTACCTACACTCACACAGGTACAGTGATTATACCTCAGTTATGCCTGCTAAGTATACTGTATGTATGTATGTATATATATATATATATATATATATATATATATATATATATATATATATATATATATATATATATATATATCCTTCTTAGATGAAACATGGTTACTTGACACTCCTTATGCATGGTATTACCCCTTACGGGTTTATCGTTTCCCAACGATTATAATATAATTAGCGTTTTCTTGTGAATTATTATTATTATTATTATTATTATTATTATTATTATTATTATTATTATTATTATTATTAATTTTATTATTATTTTATAATTATTATTATAATTATAATTATTAATACAATTATAATTACTATTATTATTATGATTCTAATTATTATTATTATTATTTTATAATTAAAATTATTATTTTTTTTGTTATTATTATTATCATCATCATTATAATCGGGGGACGCTCTAAACCTGTCAGGGTCATCAAGAGTATGCAGGATGGAAAGACAGATCTATTTCCTCCAATCAAGAGCTTTTCAGCAGCTAAGGGCCATTAAACCAGTAACTAGGTGCTGATAACACCAGGTGACAAGTACTTCACCTGAGCCATTTACAAGGTGCTGATAACACCAGGTGACAGGTACTTCACCTGAGCCAGTAATTAGGTGCTGATAACACCAGGTGACAAGTACTTCACCTGAGCCAGTAACAAGGTGCTGATAACACCAGGTGACAGGTACTTCACCTGAGCCAGTAACTATGTGCTGATAACACCAGGTGACAGGTACTCCACCACAACCAGTAACTAGGTGCAGATAACACCAGGTGACATGTACTTTAGGTGACAAGCAACTTCCCCCTTGAATAATAATTAGGTTTCTGGTTTTGGGCAGATGACGCTGGTACTTCACCTGCGCCTACGGAGAGTCACCTCCCACATCCCACTGCTCACCTATGCTGTCCCAGACAACAACGAAGAACTGTTCCTAGGTGAGTAGATTGTAACCTAACTTATAAATAATAATATCACGTATCAGCATATTAATAAGTCCAACCGATAAGAACGTGTAAACAAGGAATAATATATATATATATATATTTATAGTATGGTTATGAAGCATGGGTTTTTAACGTTGCAGCGAGGAAGAGGTTAGTGGCAGTAGGGATGTGTGTGAGGATAGTGTGTGTGTGTTTGTGGTGTGACTATTGTACAAAGAATTTGGGGACTGGAGACTGGGAAGTGTGGATCTGCACCAACTATTATTTAGAGGACTGAGGAGGGTTTGTTGGGTTAGTTTGGACATTTAGAAAGGATGGAAGGAAGGAGAGGCAGGGGTCATGCTAGGAAGGACGTCCTAGGAGTCATGCTAGGAAGGACGTCCTAGGGGTCTTGCTAGGAAGGACGTCCTAGGGATCATTCTAGGAAAGACGTCCTACGGGTCATCCTAGGAAGGATGTCTTAGTGGTCGTCCTAGGAAGGACGCTCTAGGCGTCATGCTAGGAAGGGCGTCCAAGGGGTCATGCTAGGAAGGACGTCCTAGGAGTCATGCTAGGAAAGATGTCTTAGTGGTCGTCTTAAGAAGGACGCTTTAGGGGTCATGCTAGGAAGGACGTCCTAGGGATCGTCCTAGGAAGGACGTCCTAGGGATCGTCCTAGGAAGGATGTCCTAGGGATCGTCCTAGGAAGGACGTCCTAGAGACCGCCCTAAAAAGGGGGTAAAAGGAAGTTTTGAGTGCTGGGGACTTTGACATCCAACAGGCTTGTGTGAGCATGTTAAACAAGAGTGAGTCGGGGCAAGGCGTTTTTCAGGATTTGACGTGCTGTTGGAGTGTGAGAAGAGTAACATTCATGAGAGGGATTCAGGGACACCGGTTATCCGGACTTGAGTCCTGGAAGTGAAAAGCCCAGTGCCTACACCCTGAGGGAGGGGTGGGAATGTTGCAGGTTTGAGGGGTCACTTGTACTGTATCTTTAGCGTGTTTCTTGAAAGACAGTGATTGAACGAGTGACAGTGAAGGTATTTTCTTTATCAAGCCTTCCTACAATATCAATAACGGCAACAACAACAACAGCAACAGCAACAGTAGCAACAGACAGCAACATAGTCACTAATGGTCGTGGTAGGGAGACTCCCTGAGCACAGAGCCAGTAGCGCATTTTAGCATGTCAGTAGTGGTGGAGAGCCTTGATACGAGCCTTGATTATGCCTGAACTCTGGGGTGGTGAACCCCCGGGGGCATGTGAACCCCCGGGGGCATGTGAACCCCCAGAGGAGAACGATTGTCGTATGAAGTACTGTACTCGAAGAGATGATGTAGAAGTTGAGAGAGAGAGAGAGAGAGAGAGAGAGAGAGAGAGAGAGAGAGAGAGAGAGAGAGAGAGAGAGAGAGAGAGAGAGAGAGAGAACTCCATTACAGTATATAAAAACACATTATTACTATTGCAAAAATAATATGCACTTCCGCTTACATTCCTCGGCTCCTCCACCTTGGTAGCCAATGGCAAAGCCGACGAGCGGCAATAGAGAAACTAGTAGAGACTTCTCTTTAACCGGTGCCTTTACTTCCTCCTCCTCCTCCTTCTCCTCCACAGAGTTGGTTACCAAGAAGAAAATGATGCATTTGTATTGCTGTGATGGTCGTGTGTCTCAGTCTCTCACGTTCACGAGGAAGATGTTTGTCTGGCAACATATCTCCTTCTCTCTTGACCTGGAGGCTGGCCTCTTGCGCGTGATCTACGATGATCTGGTACGTGTTCTCTCTCTCTCTCAAGTGACTTTTTCTCTTAAACATCAACTCAGTCGCCCCATTTTAAACATAGCTCAACGTTTTAACATTTGGACCTTGGCATGTGATATTATTTTTCTCTCACGAGGCTTGTCTAATTGAGGTGATAAGAGAAACTTAATCTGAGTAGCCTTATCTCCACCGTATTTTCCACCTCCTATCAGCGTCACTCATGTATGAAGTGGTTTTCTCCAGTTAGTGTGTAACAAAACGCAAGTGACAGGTGTTTAAACTTTTAACTGTGTGACCCATGCAAAGTTAACCTTTCCTTTTTGATGTAAATATAGCCTAGTTCATGAGTACTTTTTCTTTACAGTTCAATGTCTTAATGAGGTATATAACAGACGACGGCTTCCTGAAATCTCTAGCCTTCCTTCCAGCAGAATCTCTAGCCTTCCTTCCAGCAGAATCTCTAGCCTTCCTTCCAGCAGAATCTCTAGCCTTCCTTCCAACAGAATCTCTAGCCTTCCTTCCAGCAGAATCTCTAGCCTTCCTTCCAACAGAATCTCTAGCCTTCCTTCCAGCAGAATCTCTAGCCTTCCTTCCAGCAGAATCTCTAGCCTTCCTTCCAACAGAATCTCTAGCCTTCCTTCCAGCAGAATCTCTAGCCTTCCTTCCAACAGAATCTCTAGCCTTCCTTCCAGCAGAATCTCTAGCCTTCCTTCCAACAGAATATCTAGCCTTCCTTCCAACAGAATCTCTAGCCTTCCTTCCAACAGAATCTCTAGCCTTCCTTCCAGCAGAATCTCTAGCCTTCCTTCCAACAGAATCTCTAGCCTTCCTTCCAGCAGAATCTCTAGCCTTCCTTCCAGCAGAATCTCTAGCTTTCCTTCCAGCAGAATCTCTAGCCTTCCTTCCAGCAGAATCTCTAGCCTTCCTTCCAGCAGAATCTCTAGCCTTCCTTCCAGCAGAATCTCTAGCCTTCCTTCCAGCAGAATCTCTAGCCTTCCTTCCAGCAGAATCTCTAGCTTTCCTTCCAGCAGAATCTCTAGCCTTCCTTCCAGCAGAATCTCTAGCCTTCCTTCCAGCAGAATCTCTAGCCTTCCTTCCAGCAGAATCTCTAGCCTTCCTTCCAGCAGAATCTCTAGCCTTCCTTCCAGCAGAATCTCTAGCCTTCCTTCCAGCAGAATCTCTAGCCTTCCTTCCAGCAGAATCTCTAGCCTTCCTTCCAGCAGAATCTCTAGCTTTCCTTCCAGCAGAATCTCTAGCCTTCCTTCCAGCAGAATCTCTAGCCTTCCTTCCAGCAGAATCTCTAGCCTTCCTTCCAGCAGAATCTCTAGCCTTCCTTCCAGCAGAATCTCTCTCTCAACTGAGTGGGTCATCATGCAACTAAAAACTTAGTAATTAGAAATGTCCATATTACTAATGATAAACCAGGTATTACCATCCCTTTCACCTATAAGAATATGGCATTTTTATCCCCGGGCCTTATGTTGTTCTCAGCCTCTAATTTTAAGACAAATAAACAGAAGGGTGGACGTCCTCCCTTCTGTTTATTTATTAACAGGTATTTATTACAAGTACCGACAAGTGTTTAACAGTAACACCACATTAAGTAGGTAGCTGACAGGTGCTTCAACTATTTCCATCATAATGTTCCACAATTCAAGTATGTAACAATATTGGTAGAGTTACTGGTGATATGTTCAGTAAGTAATGAGACACTGCACATATGTTTGGCTCTCCAGGAGCGAAAACGTAGGTGCAACACATAAAGTACAAGAGCACAATGGTACAGGTATCAGGGTGAGGTACAAGTATAACACAAGAACTGTATTAGGCCTACTGGCCTATGCTGGTGGTAGTAGTAGTAGTAGTTCCTAACCTTGCACTTGTGTTCTTTTTACCTAACATATTGTCGGTAATTGTACCCACGTTAATACAAGCTTAGTGTTGTGTCCCCAACGTATACCACATCACAGCCTCCACCAGGGATTATGTAAACTGGTGGTTCTGGGAGGCCCTTGATGGATGTGCTGGTTGCCATGACCACACTCCCCCAAACCCCATTTTTACCTATATAGATAAAATTCCTTTTTCCCTCCGATACCTCAACACACCACCTATCTTCTTTTTCCCCTCACCTGTTTCTTTCTTCACCTTGTCTCTCAGATTCTTCTGCTGACATGTCTACTCCCAAATATATAAATACATTCATTTCATACTCTTTCCCGTTTTTATCTGTACGACCCTTGTCGGTTTAGCGATTTCTTTGATTATAGTCTCTCATTTTATTTCCTAAACTTTTTGTTGCTCTTACATCGAGGTTAGTACAAATAGAAAGGGCGTCTGTTTGGCGCTCAGTAGACGGAGGATCGAGCCTCCACCACGTCTTGCGCTGAGTGGCCCACGTGGGTTTAGCGCTTAACACAGGTTATTTATTTTATTTGTTACTCTCATCAAAAATTACACAAGAATCTGTATTGGTCATCAGGGCTGGAATGGGTCAGTCAGGCTCCAGTAGAGAAGTAGGGTTCCAATATATCAGAAGGGGCTCCTGCAGGTCAGCCGGGTTTCAGTAGATCAGTCAGGTTCGAATCCCAATGCTATACTTACACAAGATATTATTCTTATGGCTTGTAGGACTACCTTATACACCTGGAGTCGTCCAAGTCAGAACAGGGAGGTGTGGAACAACTGAAGATACGTGGAGGAGGTCGTTTAGTCGTCGGCCAGAAGCTGTACTCTCTACTGGGCGACTTTATCATACAGGAGACCCTAGATGGTGAAATTGGTGACTACAGGATTTACGACATCGCTTTGGAACACTCACAGATTGTTGAACTGCTAAACTGTAGAGACGTACCCGAGCTGAAACAGCCGTTGATAAATCTAGAAAACGGGGCGCTAGAGGTGAGGGGACCTACCACGATGCGCAACATGTCCTTGGGAGAGATCTGCTCTGGTCACATCACCGGGTTCTATCTTTTCTTCTCCCAGAAGACGATTTTCGAGCACGCGTACTCCTGGTGTAGTAAGCTGAAAGGAAGCCTCATCCTTCCCGAGGACAACCAGACCAACGCTTACTTATTCGACAAGTTCACGAGGTACAAGGAACAGTGCCACAACATCTGGACGCATCTCTTTTGGATCGGTTCCAAGGGAAACGTGACGACCCAGCAATGGCTCAAACTCTCAGACAAGACTCCAGTAACGTGGCATCCCTTCATCAAAGAATACACAACTGTCTCTCCGGAGTTCCAGTGCATAGCAGCTGTGACGCACAGGCCTTACCAATGGGCTGCGTGTCCATGTGATATAGAAACTTGCATCGTATGCAACTTTACCAGCTATCCTACGATGCGGCTGCGAGGACTCTGTGAGGACTCGACTCTAGATCGCAGTTTCTCCTTTCGTGACAACCAGAACTTCGAGCTTATATTAGATGGGATGAAGCATATAATGATTCGCAAAGAGAACGGCTCATGGGTTATGAGGAGCAGGATGTACGATGAGGTCTCGGCCGTCATGCTCTCTCGGTGGAAAGGTGAATACCCTGTGGGAGTTCACACCTGGAGAGTGCACGGCGACAGGTGCTTGCAAGAGGAGGTGAGTTCTGCCGCGTCTTGTTACACTCCCGTTAGCTACCATGTTTCTGGCCATGACAACAATAATGTAAGCACAAGGTCAGTGACTGGTAAATTAATCAGGTTTTCAACCCATGGCCATCTGATATATCACCTCCTTCATGTTAATGTGTTCGTGGGATAACACTTAATCTGTAAGAGCCATAAGTGTCTGGAAATGAGAGATAATGAGACAAGATTCCAAGAAGGGAAGGGTAGTAGCAACTCCTTAGCTCAAGAACAATTTACTAGCATCAAAGGGCCTTAAAGAATGCGTCACTGTCTGCTCAGGGACCTATACTGATTTAGCAATTTAAATGAATATAATAATAGCAATAATAGTGTACAATATTAAGTGCAGTACAAGTCACATGGGGATCCCCTGTTTGTAAGTGTATTGCACAATATTATGTACTCAGGTACATATTTAATGCCTTGATGTTAACAAAATAAAGAGTGAGTTTAAAGAGGAACTCTGTTATAACGTAGTCCCAGGAAACAGATATATGTTGATAGTTTTATGTTACGTCACATTGACCCTTGATAACTTATTATTTACGATATGGTGATCACTGAGGCCACAGATGTCACTGATGTCATCAACAGGTGCAGCTGCTTCTCACATCCTGCAGCAGCGACGAGTACACGTGTGACGACGGCACTTGTATCTCCAAGACCAGTCGTTGTGACCTCAGCATTGACTGTAACGACCAGAGCGACGAGATGAATTGTACCGTCGCCCAGGTCCCTGGGGGCTACTCTCCATCCCTGCCTCCCCCAACACTCCTCTCCAGCCCCGTCCCTATCCTCTTCTCCCTCAACATCACCTCAGTGAGGGAGTTCAACCTCGCCTCCTTCACTATCAGCATCGACTCGACCCTCGAACTCAAATGGAAAGATCGCAGGCTCAAGTTCAACAACCTACAGAAGAACTTCCGGGCTAACAAGGTGAAGGAGGTGAAGGAGGTGTGGACGCCGACGCTGGCTATTGCAGACGGCACGCACAGCGTCGCGCAACAGCAGATACAGATGGAGGCAGTCTTCATTGAGAGGACGGCAGGCCCACTGCCTGACGATGATCACACAATTCGCGAAGGTTAGTAGATTAGCACCTCCAAGAATAACAATAATAATGCTATACTAAAAACATAACTTCCATTGCTATTACTACCAACATTATTAATAATAAAGAGTAATAATGATACCTCCTTTAGACACAATATACAGCGGGGAGAAGAATATGTTGATTCATCACGAGGAATCAAGTTTAACCTTCAAGTGCCACTTCAGACTCCAGCTTTACCCGTTCGACAAGCAACGTTGTTCCATTGTGTACCACATGCAAGACGTCTCCAAGGAACTCGGCGTTCTCGTGAAGGTGAGATGGATTGCTGGAGGATTCATAGCGTCTTTGTGAAAGTAATGGGATTGGTTGCAGTTTCAAGGCGTTCCTGTAAATGTAAGATAATAATAATAATAATAATAATAATAATAATAATAATAATAATAATCTTTTTTTCTAACAGTATATGTACAAGGTATACAGACCATAGCTGACATCAATGACATACTACTATATAGAAAGTCCCTTGTTATGAACAGCATTTCCCACAAATTAGGTCAGTTTTGTCCCAGTCCCCTAACACCCAGGTACCTATTTTACTGATGGTTGAACATGGACAGCAGGTGTAAGGAAACACGCCCAATGTCTCTACCCTTTGCCGGGAATCGAACCCGGACACTCAGAGTGTGAAGCGAGAGCTTTTGCCACCAGGCCACGGGCCTGGTGGCATTCAAGATGCTGGCGGGTTCAAGGCGTTCCTCAGTCGCTCAGCTTCAGGCTGAGGGACTGATTACCCCAAAGTCCTCCTCTTATTCCACCTTTTTCTGCATTGGACTGAAGAAGCCACCATGTGGCGAAATATTTCCAGAATAAAGATACCCATATGTTGCAAGTGTCTCATTTAGCAACCTGTCGAAACGTTGTTGTCCCGGCCATTCTGCAGGATAACGTAGTAAGTGAAACGTTGACTGTCTTGAGACGAGGTTATTAAGATTATCCTCATTTACTGTATCAGATGTCGCAGTGAATAATCTATAATAATAATAATAATAATAATAATAATAATAATAATAATAATAATAATAATAATAATAATAATAATAAATCTATAATAATACTAATACTAATAATAAAAATAATAAACAGGCAAGATTTAAAGGATTTTTGGAGTTGAATAGGCCTACTGTTACCAGTTATAATACGTTACGAATTTTCTGTCCAGACGATATGTGTGGTAGAGTGTATAGTTCAAGCTCCCTGGTTCTGCTTTATGGTATCTGGAGTGATAAGAGCGACTTCAAAACCCATTTTTTCCTAGCCATGCAGTGTGATTTTTTTTTTATTAAGATTTTAAAACGACTGTAGTTTTTCGTTTCTGATACATAACTTTCTTTGTTGACAAAAAAAAGTGTCATTACCCGCTTCTTCTATATATATATATATTGCTTGCAGGACGGGACTGGAGTACATTTCCTGGGCACACGTCAGTTACTGGAGTACAGCCTCGTCTCAGAGACGTGTTCTAACTATACTCTAAGTGAAGTTAGCTACGTAAAGGTCAGGGTAACTTACATTACAGTTCTCTCTCTCTCTCTCTCTCTCTCTCTCTCTCTCTCTCTCTCTCTCTCTCTCTCTCTCTCTCTCTCTCTCTCATAATTTACATGACCGTCTTTTCACAAAGTACAAATGTCTTTGTAAGCAGAATGTTCATTTACAAGTCTGGATGTTTTAATTTACAACTAACACTTGAGATAACAGACTTACACACCGTGTAAGTCTGTTATCTCAAGTGTTATCACTTGCAGGCTCTTCAAGAACCAGTGTGGCTACTTTACACTGTCTATTACGAACACAGGTAATGAATGGCCTGTGACCTGGTCGTAATGGCCTGTGACCTGGTCGGAATGGCCTGTGACCTGGTCGTAATGGCCTGTGACCTGGTCGTAATGGCCTGTGACCTGGTCGTAATGGCCTGTGACCTGGTCGGAATGGCCTGTGACCTGGTCGTAATGGGTTTTGGAGCAAAACAAATTCAGCAGATAGACTGTAATTTGTATTTCCTTCACCAGATATAATTTGCCAGATATATACAAGTATGTACACTTATGTGCACTATGTACAGAGATTGAATAGTCAGTGTACCACACGACGGTGACAGACTGGCAAAAACAAAAGCCAGAGAGAGAGAGAGAGAGAGAGAGAGAGCACCGTACTCATCCAGCTGGTAGGCAAGTCTGGCAAATGCTGACTACAAGTGAACCACATCGTCTCAGCACTTGGCAGGCTCACCTGTAATTGGACAATGAACCAAGGTACTGATTTAACGACGGTTACCCTAATAATCGTTAAACCCTTAGCACCCGGTTCGCTGGTTGGGAGGCAGCCTATGTTGTTACAAATGTCATCACTTGCAGGTTGAGCTCTTCTTCAGGAACCAGTATGGCTACTACATAGGGAACACCTTCCTCCCTAGCATCCTGCTGGTGATCATATGCTGGCTCTCTTTCTTCTTTCACATCTCTGACTTCCAGGTGGGTTGGTGCCTCTCGCTAGTTGTCTCTTTGTAATCACCTATTTTGTAATTAAAACCACTTGTAATTGTAATTCGTAATTAGTGGGTACAAGAGCAGAGTCGTGTTAGTGTGTATGTGTGTTGTCCCATTTTCACTAATAGGATCCCCATCTTGATTAATTATTACTTATGATGATTAATGATTTTTAGTAATTTTATACTACTACTACTAATAATTATTATTATTACTATTATTGTTACTTAAGAATAATATTGTTGGTATCTCACGCTCACAACTAGAACATAAATTATTACAGTATATTTAACCTTAAGATTGTTACATATATATATATATATATATATATATATATATATATATATATATATATATATATATATATATATATATATATATATATATATTTTATATAATATAAATTGGTGACTCAGTGAGTATGATTGGCGTTGACAGGATCGCATCATGGTGTCGTTGACAGCACTGCTGGTGCTGGCCACCTTCTTCACCCAGACCAGTCAGAGCATACCCAAGACCTCCTACCTCAAGCTCATCGACGTGTGGTTCATCGTCCTCATCGCTAAAGACTTCGTCATCATGGTCGCTCTTGTGTACATCGAAGTCCTCCGCTTGCGGCCTCAGGAGGAGGAGGAGGAGGAGGAGACGTTGAAGGGAGTGTCACTGGTGGTGCCAGTGGCATCCAGGTCTCAGAAGAACGCCGTGGCTTGGTATGGATATCCCAGCCTTGATGGAAAAGCTAAAGAAGTAGTGGGTAAAGAAGGGTTATGTCGGAGAGGCAGAGACGACTCTCGTAGCAAGAAGGTTTCCAACAAAGCCCCGGCCAGTACAAGAGTTGCTGGTGGCACTGCGGGAACTGCCACTTCTTTCATGGGTAGGAAAGATTACAGTGGAAATATTCCAGCCAGTCTGAAGGCCACGAAGGTGAACAGAATGTTCCTGTACCTGTTTGGAGTGATGGTGGGCCTCCTACTGTTGTGCTTTGCTGCCATGTGTATCTTCAGCGCTCTAAGTAACTGACCTGCTGTATTGTCTCTAAGTAACCTGCTGTATTCTCTAAGTAACTGACCTGCTGTATTGTCTCTAAGTAACCTGCTGTATTCTCTAAGTAACTGACCTGCTGTATTGTCTCTAAGTAACCTGCTGTATTCTCTAAATAACTGACCTGCTGTATTGTCTCTAAGTAACCTGCTGTATTCTCTAAGTAACTAACCTGCTGTATTGTCTCTAAGTAACTAACCTGCTGTATTGTCTCTAAGTAACCTGCTGTATTCTCTAAGTAACTGACCTGGTCTATTATTATTCTGATCCATCGAAGGGTGTGTCTAGTTGCTGGTGAATGGCTTTTGATGCAAGGACTTGGAGCTAATTTCCCCTCACTTGGATCAGACCTGACTGCCTGCCATACCATTGTCAACACATTGGCTTAATGTAATTTGTATATATATATATATATATATATATATATATATGATCTTGCTGAGTGCCTAACTTTCACGCCTAAATTTTCCCGAACGTCCCCTTTCCTTCCCTACACCCTATATTTAAATACCCTCTTTCTCATCCAATTCTACTCTATTGTCTCTAAATACCGGGACCACCTTAACAACCCTTCCTCAGCCATGCGAATTATATTTCCGCTAACACAACACTGTCTTCAAGAAGGCACTGGACAGGAACCTAAAGTCAGTACCTGACCAACCGGGCTGTGGCTTGTACGTCAGTTTGTGTGCGACCAGCAGTAACAGCCTGGTTGATCAGACCCTGATCCACCACGAGGCCTGGTCTCAGACCGGACCGAGGGGGCGTTGACCCCCGAAACCCTCTCCAGGTATACTGTTATCCAATATCTACATTCCTAATTCTGTACATAATATTCACAGCACACATTACTCTCAGAAACAGCATCTGCACTGCCTGCAGCCTCCTCCTCGCTGCAACGTTAACTATGCTGCACACCTAAATATAAGTGTTGGTACCAGTATACTCTGGTATATTCCTTTTTTTGCTTCCATAGATATACGGTGTTTCAATAGATGCCTCAACACATCATCTCTGATTCACCTGGTCCTTCACAGTCCCATCTACCGACACATCCACTACCAAGGATCTAAATGCATTCCCTTCCTCCATACTGCTGCCCCAATTCCACATCACATCTTTTCGCTGCCTAAATTTGTTTTTGTTTCTCTGATCACCTTGCTCTTTTCTGTGTGTCAACATCTAATTTCTTTCTTTTACGTCCTCTCTTACACGCTTCCACTAACCTTCCCAACTTCTCTTCTCCCCCTCCCCAAAAATTAATCATTAGTAAATGGCATCTACGATGACCCCCATTTCGTATCAGATTCTTTATCTTTTAATCTAATATCTCTTCCCAACACTCTAGCAGACACTTTTTTAGCAACCCCATCTATAAATATATTAAGTAACAATGGTGGTGTCAACCATCTGTGTCCACAAGACCTACATTAACCGTCTCTCCTACACACCGTAACCTAAGCCTCACTATCCGCATAAAAACTATTTGCTGCTTTTAGTAACCTACCACATATTCCATAGAATGACAACAACTGCCACATTTCTTCCTTATTCGCCCTATCATTCTCTTTTCTAAATCCATGTGACGAAACAGTTCCCTTTACCTAGGTGTTTACTTATAAGTTCAGTGTAAACACTTGGTCTATACATTCCCTTAAGGGTCCTAAATCCTCCTTGTTCCTCATCAGTTATACTTTATTGTTTACCCCTAACTCTTGCACTTTACCAGGTACACTCAGTATATGTGCAGTATTTATCCCCTTATATTTCTTGTCCCCTTCCCTCGTACAAAAGAGCTATGCATCTTATCTGCCAATCTTCCCGTGTCTTTCCTTCTTTTATGAGTACAGTATACAGACGAGCCCCTCTCTATGTCCCCCATCTGCCTTTAACATTTCATAGTTATTCCTGCATATTGCAGCTGCTGTACTCACCTGCAGCTGCTGTACTCACCTGCAGCTGCTGTACTCACCTGCAGTTGCTGTACTCACCTGCAGCTGCTGTACTCACCTGCAGCTGCTGTACTCACCTGCAGTTGCTGTACTCACCGGACGTTATACCTTCCTGCCCGATGCAGGAAATAGCTGCCTCTCTTTTCAAACGTTGATATTTAGCAACACGTAAAAAGAAATCGTCCTGCCATGTTCCCAGTTGCTTCGCTTCTACCCAAGCCGTCTTAACTTTTTATTCTCTTTTCAAAACCTTTCATCGAGAGAGAGAGAGAGAGAGAGAGAGAGAGAGAGAGAGAGAGAGATTAATTCTGTACCATTACTGACCAATATTCTTTTCCTCTCTCTCTCTAAAAAACACATAAGTGCTACGATAAAGATATTGCTCACACTAAGATAAAACTGGGAATCCCTGCATAATACTATCGTCAGAAATCGAAGGAAAAAAAAAAAGCCTGACCCTGGTTGGCTTATCCATTTACTCACAGGGAAGCACTAAACCCGCAAGAGTTACACTGTAGCCAGCTGTGTGCTACCCAGAAGACGTAACTCTCAAGATTACTCACCTTCTTGAGTAATACTCGAGACGACACAAGAGCTCCACTAAGACTGGTGTCGTGGTGGAAAACGTACCCAGGTACGTACCTAACTGATCGTGTACCTAATATATCTGGTACCTAATTAATATTAAAACTCGTTAATTTTGTTTTTCAACGAACCGGCTGTAACCCACCGAGCCAGGGTGACCTTAAACCAAAGTTTATCATGTTTTTTTTACATTTAGTAATGTATAGAGGAGAAGGGGGTTACTAGCCCCTCGCTCCCGGCATGTTAGTCGCCTCTTACCACACTCACGGCTTACGGAGGAAGAATTCTGTTCCACTTCCCCATAGAGAATTATTATTATTATTATCGTCATTATTATTATTATTATTATTATTATTATTATTATTATTATTATTATTATTATTATTATTATTATTGTCAGTTTCATTATTATTATTATTATTATTATTATTGTCAATGTCATTATCAATATTATTATTATTTTTATTATTATTATTATTATTATTATTATTATTATTATTATTATTATTATTATTATTATTATTATTATTATAAAAAGTGCTAAAACCTTATGGGTGATAGTGGTGTAGTGGGGTGGTGATGGGGTTAAAGAGAGAGAGAGAGAGGTTAGTGGTGTCTGGGTTCCTGCAGTTACGAAATTAATGTCAAAGTTGGTGTTAACAGGTTAATTTTTGTTAAAAAAAAATAAAAAATAAAAACTCGTTGATCTTGTTATTTAATAATGTACCTAATACATCTAGTACTTAATTAATATTGTAACTAGTTAATCGTGTACTTAATTGGTATTATAACTCGTAAATCTTGTAACTAATTAATCTGGTACCTAATTAATTTTAAACTTAATTAATCTGGTTCCTAATTAATTTTAAACTTAATTAATCTTGTACCTTATTAATTTTAAATTTAATTAATGTGGCACCTAATTAATTTTAAATTTAATTAATCTGGTACCTAATTAATTTTAAAATTAATTAATCTGGTAGCTAATTAATTTTAATTTAACTAATCTGGTACCTGATTATTTTTAAACTTAATTAATATGGTACCTAATTAATTTGTAACTTAATTAATTTATACCTAATTAATTTTGAACTTAATTAATCTGGTACCTAATTAATTTTAAATTAAATTAATCTGGAATCTAATTAATTGGGTATTTAATTATATTTGTATATGGCTAATCTAGTATCTAAAGAAACTTGTACCAAACTAATCTAATTACCTAACTAATCAAGTACCTAACTAATCAAGTACCTAACTAATCTTGTACCTAACTAATGTAATATCTAACTAATCTAGTACCTAACTGATCTAGCACCTAAATCTGGCACCAAGCTAATCTAGCACTTAACTAATCTAATTACCTAACTAATCTAGTACCTAACTATTCTAGTACCTACCTAATCTAGCACCTAACTATTATAATACCTACCTAATCTAGTACCTAAATATTCTAGTACCTAACTAATCTAGTACCTAACTATTCTACTGCCTAACTAATCTAGCACCTAACTATTGTAGTACCTACCTAATCTAGTACCTAACTATTCTAATACCTAACTATTCTAGTACCTAACTAATCTAGTAGTTAACTAGTTTAGTACCTAACTTACCTAGTACCTACCTAATCTAGCACCTAACTATTCTAGTACCTAACTAATCTAGTAGTTAACTAGTTTAGTACCTAACTTACTTAGTACCTACTTAATCTAGCACCTAACTATTCTAGTACCTAACTAATCAAGTACATAATATTAAATTAATAATAATAATAATAAAGTATGTGGTCTTGAAATAAGAACATAAGAAAGGATGAACACTGCAGTAGGCCTGTTGGCCCATACTAGGCAGGTCCTTCACAAATAAATGTCGTGTTTATCGGTTTTATTATTATTATTATTATTTTAATTATTATTTTCATGGGGAAGCGTTAAACCCGCAGGCATCCGCCTCAGTTCGTTGCATCAAGGAGGGTAGGGCGCCATGAGGGCGACCCATGTGTGGGTATCACTGAGGGAATACCCAGAGTGCCTCAGTGCCTTGTCAAAGTTCATTGTTTATCACCTTCATAGTCTGGTATAAATACTCTTGAATTTCCTGGACGACCACCACACACACACTCAAGGCAGCGAGGTGCGCACACCTGCGAAGTACACACAGGTGCGAAGTACACACAGGTGCGAAGTACACACAGGTGCGAAGTACACACAGGTGCGAAGTACACACAGGTGCGAAGTACACACAGGTGCGAAGTACACACAGGTGTGTAATACATGTTGAAGGTTCGTCAGGAACTTTCCAGCTGAGGTCTTTGCTGTAGGAGTAGTGAGGTGACCTGTGCTGTGTAGTGACCTGTGCTGTATCCTTCAGTGCTGTAACAGTCACTGTATCCTTCACCGTTGTAGCCGTCACTGTATCCTTCACCGCTGTAGCCGTCACTGTATCCTTCAGTGCTGTAGCCGTCACTGTATCCTTCAGTGCTGTAGCCGTCACTGTATCCTTCAGCCGCTGTAGCCGTCACTGTATCCTTCAGTGCTGTAGCCGTCACTGTATCCTGTAGCAACTTGAGCACGTATCATACAGGTACACACTGTATTCCATGAGATCTTGATACGTAGTCTACGAGGTTTAAATACGTTTATTCTCTTCTGGAAGGTCCCCACGTAGCTCTCGAGGTCCCCACGTAGCTCTCGAGGTCCCCACGTAGCTCTCGAGGTCCCCACGTAGCTCTCGAGGTCCCCACGTAGCTCTCGAGGTCCCCACGTAGCTCTCGAGGTCCCCACGTAGCTCTCGAGGTCCCCACGTAGCTCTCGAGGTCCCCACGTAGCTCTCGAGGTCCCCACGTAGCTCTCGAGGTCCCCACGTAGCTCTCGAGGTCCCCACGTAGCTCTCGAGGTCCCACGTAGCTCTCGAGGTCCCCAAGTAGCTCTCGAGGTCCCCACGTAGCTCTCGAGGTCCCCACGTAGCTCTCGAGGTCCCCACGTAGCTCTCGAGGTCCCCACGTAGCTCTCGAGGTCCCCACGTAGCTCTCGAGGTCCCCACGTAGCTCTCGAGGTCCCCACGTAGCTCTCGAGGTCCTCACGTAGCTCTCGAGGTCCCCACGTAGCTCTCGAGGTCCCCACGTAGCTCTCGAGGTCCCCACGTAGCTCTCGAGGTCCCCAAGTAGCTCTCGAGGTTCCCACGTAGCTCTCGAGGTCCCCACGTAGCTCTCGAGGTCCCCACGTAGCTCTCGAGGTCCCCACGTAGCTCTCGAGGTCCCCACGTAGCTCTCGAGGTCCCCACGTAGCTCTCGAGGTCCCCAAGTAGCTCTCGAGGTTCCCACGTAGCTCTCGAGGTCCCCACGTAGCTCTCGAGGTCCCCACGTAGCTCTCGAGGTCCCACGTAGCTCTCGAGGTCCCCACGTAGCTCTCGAGGTCCCCAAGTAGCTCTCGAGGTCCCCACGTAGCTCTCGAGGTCCCCACGTAGCTCTCGAGGTCCCCACGTAGCTCTCGAGGTCCCCACGTAGCTCTCGAGGTCCCCACGTAGCTCTCGAGGTTCCCACGTAGCTCTCGAGGTCTCCACGTAGCTCTCGAGGTCCCCACCTAGCACTAGAGGTTGTACCTTCCTTGCATCACTCAGTGTAAAGAGTGGTGAAGACTCAGTCTTCAGTATACACTTCTGGCGAGGCAGATACCGTTCTCACTATAGCCATCCAGTTAAGTCTGTTTCTTACCCTCGTGATAAGTCATCATTGATCGTGCTTGTGAGGCTGACTGGAAACCTGCTGGACTGGGGTAAGACAACAGTGATGTCTGTCGTTGATCGAGGGTCTTAGTTACCCTCGTGGAGGTCTTAGGCCTCACACCAAGCTTAACCACCACATATATCAGGTATGTCAACACTGCCAAGTGTGACTATAATAAGATACTTTAGAGTACAGTGTTGTGCATCACATCCTGGTGTCTACTAATCAGCGACTTTAACAAGTTTGTAAGTCAAACTAAGAGCTTTGGTACAGAAAGTTTCCAGTCTGTATCAATGTGTTTCATTTTATTTTGTCCCAAGTCTTCCTTTGGATTGGATCATGACAGACTCAGTTTTAACTGTTTGCAGGGGAAACAAAATTAACATGAGCCTGGGTATGTATAAATTGGATCATCTCAGAGTCTAGTTTAAGTGTTCACGAGCTAGAAAAGCAACAACATGAGCCTGGGTATGTATAAATTGGAACCTCTAAGACTCGAATTTAGGTGTACACAGGATGTATTAACTGGACAGTCTTACCGTCCAAAGCATAACTAAGAACCTTTGGAGCGGCCACCTCGCTGTAACGACGACTCTGGTGAAGACTCTTTTTGACCCAAAGAATTACAGCAACCCCTTCCCCCACTGACATTATTATTATTAGTATTAGTAATACTACTACTACTATAACTATTATTATTATTAATTATTATTATACATATGATAAACAAGTAGGGGTCAAATACCGCCCACAAAATGGGAGTCAATCAGATTTTATCAGAGGAGAAAGGAAGGGTAGCTCCAGTGCCTTGGATCATGAGACCTTCAGCAGAATCAGGGTAACCCCCATCCTCTTCCCCCACCTTTGAAGGCCCATCATACCTCAGGAAATATTATAATTAATTAAGACTACCCTTCTAGCGTTCTATTTAATTACGAGCTTTTTTTTTGTGGGGGGGGGATGGTGAGGCCAGTCAGGTGAGGCCAGTCAGGTGAGGCCAGTCAGGTGAGGCCAGTCAGGTGAGGCCAGTCAGGTGAGGCCAGTCAGTTGAGGCCAGTCAGGTGAGGCCAGTCAGGTGAGGCCAGTCAGGTGAGGCCAGTCAGTTGAGGACAGTCAGGTGAGGCCAGTCAGGTGAGGCCAGTCAGGTGAGGCCAGTCAGGTGAGGACAGTCAGGTGAGGCCAGTCAGGTGAGGCCAGTCAGGTGAGGACGATGCAACAATGTCTTTTGCAACGTCCGGTGCACGATGACTCTTCTCATGATGTAATAATTTGGTCAGAGTCTTAGTGTCTCAGATGATTTGTGTCTCACACTGTGGCTGTGTCTCACACTGTGGCTGTGTCTCAGATGATTTGTGTCTCACACTGTGGCTGTGTCTCAGATGATTTGTGTCTCACACTGTGGCTGTGTCTCAGATGATGTGTGTCTCACACTGTGGCTGTGTCTCAGATGATTTGTGTCTCACACTGTGGCTGTGTCTCAGATGATTTGTGTCTCACACTGTGGCTGTGTCTCAGATGATTTGTGTCTCACACTGTGGCTGTGTCTCAGATGATTTGTGTCTCACACTGTGGCTGTGTCTTAGATGATTTGTGTCTCACACTGTGGCTGTGTCTTAGATGATTTGTGTCTCACACTGTGGCTGTGTCTCAGATGATGTGTGTCTCACACTGTGGCTGTGTCTCAGATGATGTGTGTCTCACACTGTGGCTGTGTCTCAGATGATGTGTGTCTCACACTGTGGCTGTGTCTCAGATGATGTGTGTCTCACACTGTGGCTGTGTCTCAGATGATGTGTGTCTCACACTGTGGCTGTGTCTCAGATTATGTGTGTCTCACACTGTGGCTGTGTCTCAGATGATGTGTGTCTCACACTGTGGCTGTGTATCAGATGATGTGTGTCTCACACTGTGGCTGTGTCTCAGATGATGTGTGTCTCACACTGTGGCTGTGTATCAGATGATGTGTGTCTCACACTGTGGCTGTGTCTCAGATGATGTGTGTCTCACACTGTGGCTGTGTCTCAGATGATGTGTGTCTCACACTGTGGCTGTGTCTCACACTGTGGCTGTGTCTCACACTGTGGCTGTGTCTCACACTGTGGCTGTGTCTCACACTGTGGCTGTGTCTCACACTGTGGCTGTGTCTCACACTGTGGCTGTGTCTCACACTGTGGGTGGACGAATCGAAATTTCTGTGATGGAAGAATTGAAATTTTAGATTATGATGAATAGCTGTAATTTCTGTTTTGCGAAGGACAATTGAAATTGTTGTTTTGATGGTAACCCGAGGAGGAAACAATTCCCAAATATCCCAGATATTGTTTTCTTTTAAGAGGAATTGTTAGCAGACATTTCGGTTCTTCCTGAACCATTATCAAATCACCAAAATCCTTTTTTTTTTATTTTAGTTAGTTTAGCGTCATCTTATCCTCCCCATTTTGGCACATTGCAGATGGAGAACACGACTGAACACGAAGCTGCCTTTAAGATGAACAGCATCTTCTTCCAGGAGAAGAGAACACCAGGAGAGGTCAAGGAGCTGTACTCCCAGTGGTCGCAGACCTACGAACAGGTCAGTGTCCAACACCTAGTAGTGGGTGTTAGAAACAAGTCTATGACCAAGGTGGAAAAAAATAGATTTTACGACAGTGTGGGAAGGTACATGTGCGAAAGGTGAGAGGGATCCAGCCCTCTACGTTTCGCACACAACATAGATATAGAGAACAAAAAAGGGCACAATACCGTGACTGGAACAATACACAAATAACCCGCACACGGGAGACAGGAGCTTGTGACGACGTTTCGGTCCCAGTCGGACCATTTACAAGTCACACTAACAAGAGTGCTCAGTGCTCTGATCAAGCAGGCTGTTGGTGACCCCAGCTGGTGTTTCCTTACAGTTGATGAACTCACGTACGTACGCAGGGCCGAGGGTAGCAGCTGAGGAGATAGCCAGGCTGGTGCCACAAGAGTGTCGCAAGGGTGCCAGGGTGCTGGACGTCGCTGCTGGCACTGGCAAGGTGGGCCAGGAGCTGTACAAACGAGGTTTCACGTGAGTAATGCCACCCCAACTATACTTGATGCTATATAGATAATAATGATATATATATATATATATATATATATATATAGAGAGAGAGAGAGAGAGAGAGAGAGAGAGAGAGACCTAAGATGAGTCTTACCATAGGTGGCTGGATGCTCTGGAACCCTCCACGGGGATGCTAGAGATCCTCTACAAGACTGGAGTCTATTCTCACGCCTTCAAGGAGTTCCTCGGCCACGGCAACTCCTCCATCCCTACAGGTGAGGCAACTCCACCATCCCTACAGGTGAGGCAACTCCTCCATCCCTACAGGTGAGGCAACTCCTCCATCATTATAGGTGAGGCAACTCCTCCATCCAACATTCTAAGTCTCACTCACACAAAAGGGAATCCAACCACTTAACGTTACGTTTATTTTTATCAACGTCACTAAGACGATTGCTACAATCATTTACAACGTTCTGATAAATCAGTCTTCGGTTTAGGGAGTGTAAAACTCTATCACGAACACATAAATTAAGCAGGTATCACTATATTTCTTAGGTATGTCCTTCAGAAGAGTTGCAGGTATATGGACCACTGCTTGCCTTGAGGAGATGTCCTCAGATAAGACAATTACAATCATGGTGTGTGTGTTGCAGACGTCAGGTATATTCCCTGACTGGTACCGTAGCTACTGAATTATCACAATATACTTGCAGCATCCCTGGTTCAAGATCATTTATACTACTTGGAGTCTTTACTTGTCTTCCTCCTTCCATACTCAATCCTTGAATACTTTTATTTTTATGTTCTTCCCTCACACACATTGCCTTTAACTTCCCCTCCCACTATATACTTTACTCGTTTTCAAGGGAACTTTGTCTTGTTTTCCCCTCTGCATGACCTTCGTCTGTAGTGGTGGACAGTATCTTAGCAACTGATGGCTGTTATCTTCAAGCAGGAGGCTTCTCAGCTCTCTTATCTTGTAATGTCACTACTGACTTTCTTTATTTCCGATTCGTGTCTTAATTAATTGAATTAAATCATTGTCAGTCTCTCCAGTTCAGAACTGATACTGTGTCACTAGTACTGTCACTGGTACTGTCACCGGTACTGTCACTAGTACTGTCACTGGTACTGTCACCGGTACTGTCACCGGTACTGTCACCGGTACTGTCACTAGTACTGTCACTAGTACTGTCACTGGTACTGTCACCGGTACTGTCATCGGTACTGTCACCGGTACTGTCACTAGTACTGTCACTAGTACTGTCACTAGTACTGTCACTGGTACTGTCACCGGTATTGTCACTAGTACTGTCACAGGTACTGTCACTAGTACTGTCACTAGTACTGTCACTGGTACTGTCACCAGTACTCTGTCATCAGTACTCGTGGATCATCACTCGTAACACATGGGTTACGAGTGTTCCAGTTCCTTAGATCAAGATCCCTCCTTCATTAGTCTCGGGTCACTACCGCAGAAATGTCCTTCTGGCGAGATAAAAAACTGCTTATCATCCCGAGATAACAAGAGGCAGCATCACCCAGCGTTGCCATGAGATAACAAGAGGCAGCATCACCCAGCGTTGCCATGAGATAACAAGAGGCAGCATCACCCAGCGTTGCCATGAGGTGGCCAGATTTATGTTCGATTTTCTGGTGTGTGAAATAGACTTAACATTGGCTGGAATTCCAAGAATTTCAGCCTTCATAGACTCTATTGATGATGATGATGATGATGATGATAATAATAATAATAATAAAAACAACAACAACAACAATAATAATAATAATAATAATAATAATAATAATAATATAATATCAATATAATAATAATATAATAATAATAATAAAAATAATAATAATAATAAAGTATTACTATTACTACTACTACTAATAGGGCCGTCTTGCTAGTCTTAGGGCCGTCTTGCTAGTCTTAGGGCCATCTTGCTAGTCTTAGGGCCATCTTGCTAGTCTTAGGGCCATCTTGCTAGTCTTAGGCTTTGCTAGTCTTAAGGCTCTTGCTAGTCTTAGGCCATCTTGCTAGTCTTAGGCCATCTTGCTAGTCTTAGGCCATCCAGTCTTGGGCAGTCTTGAGTCTTAGGGCTCTTGCTAGCGTCTTAGCTGGTCTTGCTAGTCTTAGGCGTTTCTAGTCTTAGGCTGTCTTGCTAGTCTTAGGCTTGGTCTTAGGCTAGTCTTAGGCCATCTTGCTAGTCTTAGGCTGTCTTGCTAGTCTTAGGGCCATCTTGCTAGTCTTAGGGCCATCCTACAGGTGAGCTAGTCTTAGGCCATCTTACGGGTTTTAGGGCAATCTTCTAGTCTTAGGGCACTCTTGCTAGTCTTAGGCTCATCTTGCTAGTCTTAGGGCCATCTTGCTAGTCTTAGGGCTCTTGCTAGTCTTAGGGCTCGTCTTGCTAGTCTTAGGTGTCTTGCTAGTCTTAAGGCCATCTTCTAGTCTTAGGGCCGTCTTGCTAGTCTTAGGGCTCTTGCAGTCTTAGGGCTGTCTTGCTAGTCTTAGGGCTTGCATCTTGCGTAGTCTTAGGCTCATCTTGCTAGTCTTAGGCTCTAGTCTTAGGCAGTTTGCAGTCTTAGGCCATCTTGCTATCTTGGGTCTTGCTAGTCTTAGCCTCCTAGTCTTAGGCAATCTTGAGTCTTGGTGTTCGCTAGTTTCTAGCTGTCTTGCTAGTCTTAGCATATCTTGCTAGTCTTAGGCATTTTCTAGTCTTACTCTGCTAGTCTTAGGCCATATCTTGCTATCTTAGGCTTCTTCTACAAGTCTTAGGCCTTTATCTTAGCATATACTTCTGTTAGGGCTGTCTTGCTAGTCTTAGGCATCTTGTAGTCTTAGGGCATAGTCTTAGACTGTGCTGTTATCTTGCTAGTCTTAGGTTTATCTTACTTCTAGTCTTAGTTTTGTTGTCTCATCTTCTAGTCTTAGCCTCTTGCTAGTCTTAGGCTTACTTCTAGTCTTAGGCTGTCATGTAGTGTTAGGCGTCTCTAGTCTGGCATCTTCTAGTCTTAGTGTGCTAGTCTTAGCCGTCTTGTAGTCTTAGGTCTTCTAGTACTTCTAGTCTTAGGCTGTCTGTAGTCTTAGGCTGTCTTGGATTCATGTAGTCTTAGGGCCGTCTCTAGTCTGGAGTCTTCCGTCTTCTAGTCTTGGGTGTCTTGCTAGTCTTAGGTGTCTTGCTGTCTAGAGCTCTTCTAGTCAGGCCATCTTCTAGTCTTAGGGCCATTGCTAGTCTTAGGGCAGTCCAGTGCTTAGCCTGAGTCAGGCAGTCTTAGCGCTTGCTAGTCAGGCCATCACCAGCGTTGTAGGGCCACCCTGCTGCTAGGGCCATTTATGTTCATTTCTGTGTGTATAGTCTTGGCTATTCAGTTTAGGCCTTCTAGTCTTTATGCTGTCTTGTATCTTATGGCCAATCTTGCTAGTCTTAATATATTATAGTTAAGCTCTTGTAGTATTTACCATTCTAGTCTTAGGGCATCTTCTAGTCTTGGGCCATCTTGCTAGTCTTAAGGCTGTCTTGCTAGTCTTAGGGCCGTCTTGCTAGTTTTAGGGCCATCTTGCTAGTCTTAGGGCTCTTGTAGTCTTAGGGCGTCTTGCTAGTCTTAGGCCATCTTGCTAGTCTTAGGGCCTCTTGCTAGTCTTAGGCTCTTGCTAGTCTTAGGGCCTCTTGCTAGTCTTAGGGCTCTTGCTAGTCTTAGGGCTGTCTTGCTAGTCTTAGGGCTCTTGCTAGTCTAGGGCGTCTTGCTAGTCTTAGGCCATCTTCTAGTCTTAGGGCCATCTTGCTAGTCTTAGGGCTGTCTTGCTAGTGTTATGGCTGTCTTGCTAGTCTTAGGGCTGTCTTGCTAGTCTTAGGGCCGTCTTGCTAGTCTTAGGGCTGTCTTGCTAGTCTTAGGGCCGTCTTGCTAGTCTTAGGGCCATCTTGCTAGTCTTAGGGCCATCTTGCTAGTCTTAGGGCTGTCTTGCTAGTCTTAGGGCCGTCTTGCTAGTCTTAGGGCTCTTGCTAGTCTTAGGGCCGTCTTGCTAGTCTTAGGCTGTCTTGCTAGTCTTAGGGCCGTCTTGCTAGTCTTAGGGCCGTCTTGCTAGTCTTAGGGCCATCTTGCTAGTCTTAGGGCTGTCTTGCTAGTCTTAGGGCCGTCTTGCTAGTCTTAGGGCCATCTTGCTAGTCTTAGGGCTGTCTTGCTAGTCTTAGGGCCGTCTTGCTAGTCTTAGGGCTCGTCTTGCTAGTCTTAGGGCCGTCTTGCTAGTCTTAGGGCTGTCTTGCTAGTCTTAGGGCCGTCTTGCTAGTCTTAGGGCCGTCTTGCTAGTCTTAGGGCCGTCTTGCTAGTCTTAGGGCTGTCTTGCTAGTCTTAGGGCCGTCTTGCTAGTCTTAGGCGTCTTGTAGTCTTAGGGCCGTCTTGCTAGTCTTAGGGCCGTCTTGCTAGTCTTAGGCTGTCTTGCTAGTTCTTAGGGCCATCTTGCTAGTCTTAGGCATCTTGCGTCTTAGGCCGTCTTGCTAGTCTTGGGCCTCTTGCTAGTCTTAGCCGTCTTGCTAGTCTTAGGCCGTCTTGCTAGTCTTAGGCCGTCTTGCTAGTCTTACTGTGAGTTAGCCGTCTTGCTAGTCTTACTCTGCTAGTAGGGCCGTCTTGCTAGTCTTAGGGCTGTCTTGCTACGGGTTCGAAGGGTCCACTGGGCGGGTTGTGTTTACAATTGCGTCATTACGTCAGCGCGAGTCATTGTTAATAATGAAATTCCTGGTGTTGTGACCCCACAGAAGCGTACGATGTTGTGGTGAACGTGGGTGGCATGGGAGAAGGTCACATTCCTGTGAGAGGAGTCGATGACATGATCAACCTCACCAAGCAAGGTAAGAGGATTCAATCCTACTCGTCAGCTCACGTACAAGAGTCAAATTCAGTTATAAAGTTTGTTGATTGTGGAGGGTCGCTATATCACTGTGTTGAGTGTGTGGGGGTCGCTATATCACTGTGTTGAGTGTGTGGGGGTCGCTATATCACTGTGTTGAGTGTGTGGGGGTCGCTATATCACTGTGTTGAGTGTGTGGGGTCGCTATATCACTGTGTTGAGTGTGTGGGGGTCGCTATATCACTGTGTTGAGTGTGTGGGGGTCGTTATATCACTGTGTTGAGTGTGTGGGGGTCGCTATATCACTGTGTTGAGTGTGTGAGGGTCGCTATATCACTGTGTTGAGTGTGTGAGGGGTCGCTATATCACTGTGTTGAGTGTGTGAGGGTCGCTATATCACTGTGTTGAGTGTGTGGCGGTCGCTATATCACTGTGTTGAGTGTGTGGGGGTCGTTATATCACTTTGTTGAGTGTGTGGGGTCGCTATATCACTGTGTTGAGTGTGTGAGGGTCGCTATATCACTGTGTTGAGTGTGTGAGGGTCGCTATATCACTGTGTTGAGTGTGTAGGGTCGCTATATCACTGTGTTGAGTGTGTGGGGGTCGCTATATCACTGTTTTGAGTGTGTGGGGGTCGCTATATCACTGTGTTGAGTGTGTGGGGGTCGCTATATCACTGTGTTGAGTGTGTGAGGGTCGCTATATCACTGTGTTGAGTGTGTGGGGTCGCTATATCACTGTGTTGTGTGGGGTCGCTATATCACTGTGTTGAGTGTGAGGGTGCTATCACTGTGTTAGTGTGTGGCGTCGCTATATCACTGTGTTGAGTGTGTAGGGGTCGCTATATCACTGTGTTGAGTGTGTGGGGGTCGCTATATCACTGTGTTGAGTGTGTGGGGGTCGCTATATCACTGTATTGAGTGTGTGAGGGTCGCTATATCACTGTGTTGAGTGTGTTGGTCGTCATTATATCTCTGTGTTGAGTGTGTGGGTCGTCTTATATCACTGTGTTGAGTGTGTGAGGGTCGCTATATCACTGTGTTGAGTGTGTTGGTCGTCACTATATCTCTGTGTTGAGTGTGGGGGGTCACTATATCACAGTGTTGAGTGTGGGGGTCACTATATCACAGTGTTGAGTGTGGGGGGTCACTATATCACAGTGTTGAGTGTGGGTGGTCACTATATCACAGTGTTGAGTGTGGGGGGTCACTATATCACAGTGTTGAGTGTGGGGTCACTATATCACAGTGTTGAGTGTGGGGGTCACTATATCACAGTGTTGAGTGTGGGGGTCACTATATCACAGTGTTGAGTGTGGGGGTCTCCATATGAGGAGTCAGAGAGGAGAATTCTGACTGCTCTTCAAATCTCTCTTGTTTATACAGGTCTCTTCTTCAAATCATGCATGGTATTCTATTCACGGGTAAGCACTAAATTCGTATGGGTCACACAGTGCCTGGGGAATGGGAAGTAATTGAGTTTGATCTGAGAAAGCACCGATTACTCTTAGGCAATTTTAAACTGACATTTTCTCCTTGTTATGTCATAGTAATAATAATAATAATAATAATAATAATAATAATAATAATAATAATAATAATAATAATAATAATAATATAATAATAATAATAATAATAATAATAATAATAATAATAATAATATAATAATAATAATAATAATAATTATTATTATTATTATTATTATTATTATTATTTCTACAAGTACATGATACAATTTATAGACCATAGCTGACATCACTGATATACTATATAGAAAGTCCCTGGTTATGTAAAACATTTCGGGCAAATTACGTCAATTTTGTCCCCAGGATGCGACCCACACCAGTCAGCTAGCTCCCAGGTACCTATTTTACTGCTAGGTGAACAGGAACAGCAGGTGTCTTAAGAGATTATGTCTGCACCCACAGGAGGCGTAGTGGTGGTGGTGATGAGACTGGAGTACCTGGAGAGCGTCAAGGAGTACAGAGACAGCCTGGAGACACGGATGAATCTCTTGGAGAAGAGTGGGAGATGGAGCAGGGTGAGTAAAGCTTGGAGGTGAGTAAAGCTTGGAGGAAGGTCTGGTGGAGGGTGAGTAAAGCTTGGAGGGAGGTCTGGTGGAGGGTGAGTAAAGCTTGGAGGGTGAGTAAAGCTTAGAGGGACGTCTTGTGGAGGAAGAGGAGGGTGAGTGGGGAGTGGAGGGGTTTGAAAGGGAGAAGAGAATTAGAGTGGCAGGAGAGGGAGAGACAAAAGAAGGTGAGTGGGGTTTGGTAGGAGGGGAGAGGGAGAGGAGGAAACAAAAATCATAACAGCAGATTTCTAGGTTAGCGAGTAAGCTTCATTAGTGTAGAATTGCGAAAGTAAACAAACGGGAGTGAACCCGGGAACACGCCATTACCCTCCAGCATGACACACAAGGCTTAGCCGCCCAGAAAGCTAAATCAGCAACACTTAGACGCTTTCCCTCTTTGATATACATGCTGGCAAGCGTCACAAGTGGGTACTTTCAAGGCACTTTCTATTCCAAAAGCGAAATTATCTGCGAGAGTTTCTCTTTCTTTGCGCCCTGGATGTCAGCGCCATCTATGCGTGGTGTAGCGAGTGCCAGATGAGTGTGTGCGAAGGAGGTATCAGTGTGTGTGATAAAATGCGCTGTGGTGGGGCCCTTCCGGCGTCTTGTAACGTCTTTCTTTTCTTTGCAGGTACTGAAGAAGACCATACCCAAGTACTTCTGCGATAAGGAAGGAATTATCTTCATATACCGCGTTATTTAAGCTTCACCTCTCCTGCCTTGCATTCGATTTTGTTTAGTTCCTAACCCTTGTGTTCTTCCTTCTATTCCCTCATTTCCTTCCTTCCTCCCTTCTCCTCACCTCTTATGAATGGCCGTCGCTCTCGACACTCCACAATACTCTGTGGGTTCTCTTTCTTACCCCAAGACGCGAAGGACGAGCAAGAGGAATCTCTTACACCTGGTTCCAAGAGGACGGGGTGGGTCAGACCTGGTCTTCAAGAGGACGGGGTGGGTCAGACCTGGTCTTCAAGAGGACGGGGTGGGTCAGACCTGGTCTTCAAGAGGACGGGGTGGGTCAGACCTGGTCTTCAAGAGGACGGGTGGGTCAGACCTGGTCTTCAAGAGGACGGGGTGGGTCAGACCTGGTCTTCAAGAGGACGGGGTGGATCAGACCTGGTCTTCAAGAGGACGGGATGGGTCAGACCTGGTCTTCAAGAGGACGGGGTGGGTCAGACCTGGTCTTCAAGAGGACCGGGTGGGTCAGACCTGGTCTTCAAGAGGACGGGGTGGGTCAGACCTGGTCTTCAAGAGAGCTGGGTGGTTCAGACCTGGTCCTCAAGTCTACACCAATTTTCAATCACTACCTCTTCGGTAAACCTGACGGAGCACCTGCGTGTGCTGACTCTGCTGACTCTGCTGACACCAGCAGTAAAATTAGCATTACCGTTATCACTATAATTTTAAGGAAGCGCTAAAGCCGCTAGGGGGGTCAAACAGCCCCCGGGGGGATATGAGGGTGAGAGATAGCCCCGATACCTTAGCCCCAGAGCCATACACTAGCATCGATGGACGATTCTATTGACAGATACAATTAAAACAGGAGACGAATTTACCCCAAATTAATATAATGTGGGTTAAATCTATCTAAACTTTCTTAGGTCTTGCTAAAACAAGTAAAAATTACTTAACATCAGTGTAATGTTTTAGCGACGTTCAAGTTTAGAAAAACAAGTGAGCAAAGACTAGGATATATTTATTATAAAACGTTTTATATCCAACCGGTATCTGGCTATATCCAGCCGGTATCTGGCTATACCCAGCCGGTATCTGGCTGTATCCTGCCGGTATCTGGCTATATCCAGCTGGTATCTGGCTATATCCAGCTGGTATCTGGCTATATCCAGCCAGATACCGGCTGGATATAGCCAGATACAGTCGAGATATAGCCATATACCATCTGAATATGGAACGTTATCTAATAAATACATCCTGTATTGTCCAGGTGTCTTTTAAATCAGTTTGTGGGTATCTAACACCGAGGTTGATACCAGCGGTGTCCAGGTGATCTGACAGAGAGGTCCTGGGCGACACACTGATAATTATATTGAGATATAAGAGATTATAACTACATAATGTACTGTGTCCGTGACATTCTGTGTGTGTCATCAAGAGCACTATGATTAATACGTTATATGTTATATCTTTACTGAGTTATCAGAGGTTAAATATACGTAATGTACAGTACATGAATAACCCTCAAGTAGGAGAGAGGGGCTTACGACGTCGTTTCGGGCCACTTTGAACCATTTACAAAGCCCAAATCGGACCGAAACGTCGTGGTATGTGTATTGTTCCAGTGGCTTGTTCTTTATATAACGTACTGATATGTGACCATGACATCCGTGTGCTGTCAAGAACATTGTTCAACAAGACTGTATGTTCTATCGTTCTTCGGAGCCTCAATAAAAACTAATTAAAAAAATAGTTATAATTATAACCTTAATTTTTAAAGGGGTGGAAGGGCAAGCCAGGGAAAGGCCTCGGTCAGATGACCAAAAGCTCCAGGAGACAGGACAAGCGTCAGGGAACGCTGGTCCTGTTTCCTGACCAACCTGACCAATCATGGGTTGACACTCACCATCTTGGGAACCAAAAAAATCATTGTTTTTTCTTGAGATAGCAAGATCTGATTACCAATCACGACATATATAGCAAGAAGTGCCTATCTAATCTATACATTGAGAGGTGTGTCTCCCAAGGTGAGTTATTTTTAATAATAATAATAATAATAATAATAATAATAATAATAATAATAATAATAATAATAATAATAATAATAATAATAATAATAATAATAATATAATAATAATAATAATAATAATAATAATAATAATAATAATAATAATAATAATAATATTAATAATCTTCATCTCTACAAGTACATGTACAAGGTATACAGACCATAGTTGACATCAGTGACATACTACAATATAGAAAGCCCCTTGTTATGCTGAGCATTTCCCGCAAATTAGTTCAATTTTATCCCCAGGATGCGACCCACACCAGTTGACTAACACCCAGGTACCTATTTTACTGCTAGGTGAAAATGGACAGCAGGTGTCTTAACTAAACACGTCCCAGTGTTTCCACCCGTACCGGGGATCGACCCCCGGACCTCAGTGTATGAGATGAGTGCGCTACCGATCGAACTACGAACTATCTAGATGAACTGACTTATTTCTACTTGTTATTGGTGGATTATCACCTTAATGACCCCCGTTAATGGGGGGTTTGAAGCCTATCTACTACACGAGGGTCATTTAAGGCAGCGTGTCACCTGTACACCACCAGTCAAGAATACTTTAATACCTAAAAAATAGTGATTACTGTAAACTATCAGTTATATACAGTATACACCTGATATACAGTTTTTGACGACCTTTGACCTTTGTATCATTTAATGACCTTTGTAAAATTTTATGACCTTTGTACCACTGGATGACCTTGTACCACTGGATGACCTTGTACCACTGGATGACCTTAGTATCATTTGATGACCTTTGCACCATAGGGTGACCTTTGTACCATTATCTGAATTAATATTATATTTAAGAAGCAAAATTTGTTTTTTCTTATCCCGGGGAATGATATTAAATGAGGTTTGATCCAAGGGAGGGGGGTCGATCACCATGCCCAGCCCTTCTAGGGCAGGGTAGGTGCCAAGGCTGGAGCTTGCTACCATCTGCAGCTCGTAAGCCTGTCCTTCCCGTTAGGGAAGGTGGCAGACCAGGGAGGCCTAGCATCTATCTACCTCCATGCCTCGTGCTGGTGGGGAATGTGGCTAGGACTGGGGCCAGTTGCTCCCGCCGATGAGGGGTATCCCCTCCCATGGGAGACCTATGTCTCCCATGGGAGGGGAGACGCCAGGGAGCTGGAGCCGGGTCGCCATCTGGTAAAGACCCGGGTCGGAGAATTCCCGGTGAATCAACACCTCCTCCTCCTCCAAGGGAGGGGAGGGGAAGCTCCAATTACCAGGATCAAGAGCCCGTCGCCAACATCGAGGTACCCCCTCCAACCCTCCCCTATGAAGGGAGGGAGGGAGGAATATACACTGTATATCAGTGTATATATATATATATATATATATATATATATATATATATATATATATATATATATATATATATTTATCAATGTATATACAGTGAGAGATATAAACATTTTTGTATGCATACACAGTGACGCTGTCAACAATACAACTGTATAATGTAGCTACAGAATTTTAATACATTTGAATGCCATATTTGAATACACAGTTGGACTCCATAATTTGAATAGAAAAAAATCAATACAGGAGTTTAATTCAGAATTAGAATTCAGGAATTTAAAAGAAAAATAATTAGAGGCGACTATATAACGAGGTCAGCACATGGAGACGACACATGGTCAGGATGTTCTGGCCAGGTTAGGTGAGGTTAGGTGAGGTTAGGTGAGGTTAGGTGAGGTTAGGTGAGGTTAGGTGAGGTTAGGTAAGGTTCGACAGGAACTTGACCTATACTACTTGTAGTAAGATTATTACTGGCCTTAAGAGACACGTAAATTCACCGTCATCTAATATCATGTTCATTTTTCCACTATAATCTACCTTGTCCATAATTACTATCACATTTGTTTCGTCTGTTTCGTAAGGTGAAGTCCAGGATCTTTCCTTAATTCATGGTATAACTTAACAAATCTTTGATGACAATTGTTGTTGTAGAGGTGTGAGCTTAGACCTCTGTGCAAATAAGTCACTTTGACTTTTCTGGGTCATCCTGGTGGGTAATTAACACATATACTGCTATGTATGATAATTTATGTAACTGTATTTATGTGTACTTGTACCTGAATGAACTTACTTACTTAGCTGGCTTGTGGGAAAAAATTGAATAGTTAATCTCAAAAGTCCGTTTTTTTATAATTTGCTTGTAAGAGAAAACGTTATATTTTGTTTCTTCAAGGTACACTTATCTATTTGGTTAGCAAGAATGTAAGTTTATTCAGGTATACACAAATACAGTTACATAGATTATCATACATAGCAGCATATGTGTAGAGAACCTGGGATAACCCAAAAAAGTCAGACAAAGTGACTTATCTATCTATATATTATGGAAAAAATCGCGACCAAGCGATACAAGATGCATTTTGAGTTGCAGTCAACACATCATCAGAAGCAAAGACACTTCCTGTGATCGTATTCTCTTGGACATAACTTCATCTGGCATCATTTATTCTAGGATGACTCGAGTCTGAAATATGTTCGTACAGCATAATGACGTCAACGAAATAAAGTCAGTTGACCATATGAAATCTCTGGCCCATAGATGGCTCCAACTTCATCCTGTTCCATACTTGTATGTCTCATAACAATAAAGAGGCTGATGTAGGTAACAGCTCTTAGCTTGTAAATAAAGGTAAGAACCCTTAACCTAACCTTGTAAAACCCTGTGTAAAGAGAGAGAGAGAGAGAGAGAGAGAGAGAGAGAGAGAGAGAGAGAGAGTGTTGTATGTTGTGGGACCATAATACCGAGGTAGCTGTCACTGCAGCATCAACGTGTAGCACCCACACCACGGCAGCCTCCTCGTAATGACACAAAACTGTTATTAATTATCTCTGGCAACGACTTACAAAACCTTTCCCATCCCCCACCCACGCATTCCTTTCTTCCCTTCCCTCCCCATCCCTTTACGTTCGAGTATCAGACAAAATAGTGTTCAACTTTAAGTTCCACAATGTAATTATCAAATACCACTGGAAAGGTGTTCGATAATTACTGCACGAGTCATTAAGACTTCGTAAAACCTACACACCATCAGTCAGAAATACTTAAATCCCTAAGATAGGAATTAAAATATACTCAAAACAGGGTGACCCGAGAAAGAAGAAACACTTTCATCATCATTCACTCCGTCACTGTCTTGCCAGAGGCGCCCCTACATTGTAGTTCCCACTTCCTAGCACCTTGCACACAAAAACCTCCTTTACCCCCTCCCTCCAACCTTTTACAGGGTGGCCCCTACCCCGCCTTCCTTCCACTACAAATTTATATGCCCTCCAAGTCATTCTATTTTGTTCCATCCTCTCTGAATGCCCAAACCACCTCAACAAACTTTCCTCTGCCCTCTGGATAATACTTTTAGAAACCATTCACCTAATCTCCAAGCTACGAATTCTCTGCATTATATTTCACGCCACACATTGTCCTCAGACATTCTCCACTCATGCTTCACACCCATATAGAAGTGTTGGTACCACTATACTCTCATGCATTCCCCTCTTTGCTTACGTGGAAAACGTTCTTTTTCTCCTCAGATTCCTCAATGTTCCACTCACCTTTTTCCCCTCATCAATTCTATGATTCACCTCGCCTTTCATAGACCCATCTGCCTACAAGTCCACTCCCATTCCCATTCAATTCCTCCATACTCTCTCTCTCTCTCTCTCTCTCTCTCTCTCTCTCTCTCTCTCTCTATATATATATATATATATATATATATATATATATATATAGCAACTGCATTTGGTGACTATATAGAATTCAGTTATAATTATATTACTCGCTCTGCAATCTAATTATGTTAACAAGGAGAATATATTGTGTGTCCTGACGCTGTACATTAGCAATATTCAGGATTACCACTAATTCCTCTCTAGCTGCATTATCAAATGACATATTTTTTTAAACATTAATTATGAGTATAATTTTCTGCAAATGGAATCTGAATAAGAGATAAATATCAAGGGGGGAGAGGGGGGGGGGTCTTTTTGGAGTAGTATGTAGGCCTAGGCAGGTCGTAGTCTGGTGAGAATTTTTCTTTTTTAGGCTGGTGTATTTAGAGAATATTGGTGCTTGGCGGTGATTCATAACACGAAAGCGAGTCTGGTGTGATGATTAACGTTCCTCCGGGGTCACAGGATAACCCCGTGAATACGAAATACCCCAGGGAAGGGAGGAGGAACGGGCGAAGCTCCTGGCCTCCACGTCCGCTAAGGTGAGACTCGCATATATTTTCTTTTTCATGGTTTTTTTTCCTTACCCCTTCCCTCTTTTTCTTTTTTCTTTGAGTTTTATTCAGGCAGCCAGGCGTTAGATTATTCCATGGCGAGTCGTCAAAACTTGAGGAAGCCAGAGTATAATGTTGGGTTTCTCAAACTCTGAAGGAAGATCAATACGGCTTTCCCGATAATGTCGACGGAAAACTTTGAAATGAAGATGAACATAGACGTTCCGATAATGGAAGGAGCCCAGACTAGATATATGACAGCGGTGGGCGATGATGATAGCAGGCACCGCACCTCCTGTTGCCGTTAACAGGCATTTTTCTGCGTTAACAGATTTTCTGTGGTTTTTGACCCCCCCCCTCTCCCCTTTCAACGGGGAAGAGGGAAGGAGGGGTCTTGATCCAGGGAGCTGCAGATACCTCCCCCCCCCTCTCTCGTCCCTCCCAGCAACACTAATTCAGCAACACAGCCCAGGTGGTGTGTTACACGGCCCAGGTGGTGTATTACACAGCCCAGGTGGTGTATTACACTGCCCAGGTGGTGTGTTACACAGCCCAGGTGGTGTATTACACTGCCCAGGTGGTGTATTACACTGCCCAGGTGGTGTGTTACACAGCCCAGGTGGTGTGTTACACAGCCCAGGTGGTGTGTTACACAGCCCAGGTGGTGTGTTACACAGCCCAGGTGGTGTGTTACACAACACAGGTGGTGTGTTACACAGCCCAGGTGGTGTGTTACACAGCCCAGGTGGTGTGTTACACAGCCCAGGTGGTGTGTTACACAGCCCAGGTGGTGTGTTACACAGCCCAGGTGGTGTGTTACACTGCCCAGGTGGTGTATTACACTGCCCAGGTGGTGTGTTACACTGCCCAGGTGGTGTGTTACACTGCCCAGGTGGTGTGTTACAAGCCAGGTGGTGTGTTACACAGCCGTGGTGTGTTACACAGCCCAGGTGGTGTGTTACACAGCCCAGGTGGTGTGTTACACAGCCCAGGTGGTGTGTTACACAGCCCAGGTGGTGTGTTACACATTGCCCAGCAGTGTGTGTACACAGCCCAGGTGGTGTGTTACACAGCCCAGGTGGTGTGTTACATACAAGCCAGGTGGTGTGTTACACAGCCCAGGTGGTGTGTTACACAGCCCAGGTGGTGTGTTACACAGCCCAGGTGGTGTGTTACACAGCCCAGGTGGTGTGTTACACAGCCCAGGTGGTGTGTTACACGCGGTGGTGTGTTAACAGCCCAGGTGGTGTGTTACACAGCCCAGGTGGTGTGTTACACGCCCAGGTGGTGTGTTACACAGCCCAGGTGGTGTGTTACAGCATGGTTACACCCAGGTGGTGTGTTACACAGCCCAGGTGGTGTGTTACACAGCCCAGGTGGTGCGGTGGGTTACACAGCCCAGGTGGTGTGTTACACAGCCCAGGTGGTGTGTTACACAGCCCAGGTGGTGTGTTACACAGCCCAGGTGGTGTGTTACAGCCCAGGTGGTGTTACACAGACCAGGTGGGTGTGCATGTGTTACACAGCCCAGGTGGTGTGTTACACAGCCCAGGTGGTGTGTTACACAGCCCAGGTGGTGTGTTACACAGCCCAGGTGGTGTGTTACACTGCCCAGGTGGTGTGTTACACAGCCCAGGTGGTGTGTTACACAGCCCAGGTGGTGTGTTACACAGCCCAGGTGGTGTGTTACACAGCCAGGTGGTGTGTTACACGCCCAGGTGGTGTGTTACACTGCCCAGGTGGTGTGTTACCCAGGTGGTGTTACAGCCCAGGTGGTGTGTTACACAGCCCAGGTGGAATGTGTTACAAGCCCAACACAGCCAGGTGGTGTGTTACACAGCCCAGGTGGTGTTTACAGCCCAGGTGGTGTGTTCACAGCAGGTGGTGTGTTACACAGCCCAGGTGGTGTGTTACACAGCCCAGGTGGTGTGTTACACAGCCCAGGTGGTGTGTTACACAGCACAGGTGGTGTGCCACAATAACAGGTACAAATTAAAAGATCTGAAGTACCTGGCAGTATTATGATAAACAAGAGACACCAAGGTTTGTTCTCTCACTATCTTGTGTTATTTTTACTATTAACTTGAGAGAGAGAGAGAGAGAGAGAGAGAGAGAGAGAGAGAGAGAGAGAGAGAGAGAGAGAGAGAGAGAGAGAGAGGAGAGAGAGCTTTACTACCTCCCTCACTCACATATTCCTTCACAGTTCACCAGTAATGCACTGAAATTCTGCCCGGAATCAAGACCTATGAGACGGCCCGCAATTTACGAACTTCTGGTTACCATAGAAACCACCAGCGCCTCTGTTTTTTTCCCCAGGACGAATTTTTTTCTTTGTACTGGAATTTTGTACTGGTATTTTGTATTGGTATTTTCTACTGGTATTTTGTATTGGTATTTTGTACTGGTATTTTGTATTGGTATTTTGTATTGGTATTTTGTGCTGGTATTTTGTATTGGAATTTTTACTGGTATTTTGTACTGGTCTTTTTTACTGGTATTTTGTACTGGTATTTTGTACTGGTATTTTTTACTGGTATTTTGTACTAGTATTTTGTATTGGTATTTTGTATTAGTATTCACTGATGACGTGACGTCATACGGGGTTGCCAGGGGCAACCAGTGATGACGTGACGTCACACGGGGTTGCCAGGGGCTACCAGTGATGACGTGACGTCATACGGGGTTGCCAGGGTCCTCCAGTGATGATGTGACGTCACACGGGATTGCCAGGGGCCTCCAGTGATGACGTGATGTCACACGGGGTTGCCAGGGGCTACAGGTGATGACGTGACGTCACACGGGGTTGCCAGGGGCCTCCAGTGATGACGTGACGTCACACGAGGTTGCCAGGGGCCACCAGTGATGACGTGACGTCACACGGGGTTGCCAGGGACCACCAGTGATGACGTGACGTCACACGGGGTTGCCAGGGGCCTCCAGTGATGACGTGACGTCACACGGGGTTGCCAGGGGCCACCAGTGATGACGTGACGTCACACGGGGTTGCCAGGGGCCACCAGTGATGACGTGACGTCACACGGGGTTGCCAGGGGCCTCCAGTGATGACGTGACGTCACACGGGGTTGCCAGGGGCCACCAGTGATGACGTGACGTCACACGGGGTTGCCAGGGGCCACCAGTGATGACGTGACGTCACACGGGATTGCCAGGGGCCTCCAGTGATGACGTGACGTCACACGAGGTTGCCAGGGGCCACCAGTGATGACGTGACATCACACGGGGTTGCCAGGGGCCGCCAGCTGTTTTAATTTCCCATCTCACTTGTTTCTCTGAGAGATTTTTCACTTTTTTACATTTAAAAACAACATTTTCTTATTTTCTTTAGTTGCCTTTCCTGCAGTGACTGCAACATGACGTCCGGATGTTGCACACCCAAGTTGCAACTCAGATTTAGTCAACAAATAAGTTGAATTTTCAACTTTACACACACACACACACACACACACACACGCACACACACACACACACACACACACACACACACACATACACACACACATACACACACACACACACACACATACACACACACACACACACACATACACACACACATACACACACACACATACACACACACATACACACACATACACACCTAAACACACACACACACATACACACCTAAACACACACACACACATACACAGCTGGGTAGGTAGGACATGGTTCGTCACCAACAAGGGATGTACCAAGTGCTAGAGGGCATACACACAACTGAGGAGGAGGTGAAGCAGTTACTCAGTGACCTCGATACCTCAAAGGCGATGGGTCTGGACAATATCTCCCCGTGGGTTCTTCGGGAAGGAGCTAAGGTACTGAGTGTGCCACTTACCATAATATTCAACACATCCTTTGAAACTGGGCAGCTACCTGAGGTATGGAAGAAGGCCAATGTAGTCCCCATCTTTAAAAAAGGAGACAGAAAAAAGGCACTAAACTATAGACCGGTGTCACGTACGTGTATAGTGTGCAAAGTCCTGGAGAAAATCATCAGGAAAAGAATGGTGGAGCACCTCGAGCTGAACAGGATAATAAACACCAGACAGCACGGATTCCGGGAAGGCAAATCCTTTGTAACAAATCTCCTAGAGTTCTATGATAAAGTAACAGAGGTAAGGCAAGAGAGAGAAGGGTGGGTTGATTGCATTTTCCTGGACTGCAGGAAGGCCTTCGACACAGTTCCTCACATGAGATTAGTAAAGAAGTTGGAAGAACAAGCATGTATAACAGGAAGGGCACTGGAATGGATCAGGGAATACCTCACAGGGAGGCAGCAACGGGTCATGGTGCGTGATGAGGTATCACAGTGGGCGCCTGTGACGAGCGGTGTACCGCAGGGGTCAGTCCTAGGACCAGTGTTATTCCTGGTATATGTAAATGACATGACGGACGGGATAGACTCAGAAGTGTCTCTATTCGCGGATGATGTGAAAATAATGAGGAGAATCACATCGGAAGAGGACCAGGCAGGGCTGCAAACAGACCTGGACAAGCTCGACATCTGGTCTAGCAGTTGGCTTCTCGAATTCAATCCCTCCAAATGCAAAGTCATGAGGATCGGAGAAGGGCAAAGAAGACCGCTGACAGAGTACAAGCTAGGCGGACAAAGGCTACAAACCTCGGCAAAGGAGAAAGACCTTGGAGTGAGTATAACGCCAAGCACGTCTCCGGAGGCACACATCAACCAGATAACTGCGGCAGCATATGGGCGTCTGGCAAACCTTAGATTAGCGTTCCGTTACCTTAACAAGGAATCGTTCAAGACACTGTATACCGTATACGTCAGGCCCATACTAGAATATGCAGCACCAGTCTGGAACCCACACCTGGTCAAGCACGTAAGGAAACTAGAGAAAGTGCAAAGGTTTGCGACAAGGTTAGTTCCACAACTCAGGGGTCTGTCTTATGAAGAAAGATTGAGGGAAATAGGACTAACAACACTGGAGGAAAGAAGGGTCAGAGGAGACATGATAGCGACATACAAAATACTGCGGGGAATTGACAAGGTAGATAGTGACAGGTTGTTTCAGAGAGGGAACACAGAAACAAGGGGACACAACTGGAAGCTGAAGACTCAGATGAGTCAAAGGGATGTTAGGAAGCATTTCTTCAGCCACAGAGTAGTCAGGAAGTGGAATGGACTAGAGAAAGATATAGTGGAGGCAGGAACCATACATAGTTTTAAGACAAGGTATGATAAAGCTCATGGAGCAGGGAGAGCAGAGACCCAGTAGCAGACAGCGAAGAGGCGGGGCCAGGAGCTGAGTCTCGACCCCTGCAACCACAATTAGGTGAGTACACACACACACACAAAAAAAAAAAAAAAAAAAAAAAAAAAATCAATCAATCAATCAATACGCCCCGATGGCATGGTGGCTAGCGCTCTTGCTTCACGCACGGAGGGCCCGGGTTCAATTCCCGGCGGGGCCGAAACATTTAGAAGTGTTTCGTTACACACACACACACATACATACAACAGGCCTAGTGTCTAATCGACATGTGCCTAGGACAAAATGGTAACTAACACACACACACACAAACACACACAAACACACACACACAAACACACACACAAACACACACACAAACACACACACACACACACACACAAACACACACACAAACACACACAAACACACACACACAAACACACACACAAACACACACACACACACACACACACACACACACACACACACACACACACACACACACACACACACACACACACACACACACACACACACACACACACTAGCAAGTGATGTAGTGGAGGCAGGAACCATACGTAGCTTTAAGACGAGGTATGATAAAGCTCATGGAGCAGGGAGAGAGAGGACCTAGTAGCGGTCAGTGAAGAGTCGGGGCCAGGAGCTAAGTCTCGACCCCTGCAATCACAATTAGGTGAGTACAATTATGTGAGTACACCCACATGTACACAGGAGCCAGGAGCTACGAATCGACCCCCGCAACCACAAATAGGTGAGTACACACACACTCATACACATGCTTGAAGTATCTATCGACAAACGCCTTTGATGACTGATAGCTGACACTCCATACTAGGTTTCAAGAATAGGTACGACAGAGCCTTAGGGGGGCTATGGGGGGAAGGGGAGGGAGGTGGCGGTGAATTTGCCATGGGGGAAAGTTGTGAGGAGAAGCCAGGAGTTAGGAATCTTGCGTGTCGTAAGAGTTGACTAAAATGCCGGGAGCAAGGGGCTAGTAACCCCTTCTCCTGTATATATTACTAAATGTAAAAGGAGAAACTTTCGTTTTTCCTTTTGGGCCACCCTGCCTCGGTGGCCACCCCGCCTCGGTGGCCACCCTGCCTCGGTGGTCGGTGGCCACCCTGCCTCGGTGGTCGGTGGCCACCCTGCCTCGGTGGTCGGTGGCCACCCCGCCTCGGTGGGAAACGGCCGACGTGTTGAAAGAAAAGATATATATATATACACACACACACACACACACACACACACACAATATATATATATATATATATATATATATATATATATATATATATATATAAGAAGAGAGAGAAGAGAGAGAGAGAGAGAGAGAGAGAGAGAGAGAGAGAGAGAGAGAGAGAGAGAGAGAGAGAGAGAGAGAGGGAGAGAGAGAGAGAGAGAGAGAGAGAGAGAGGGGGAGAGAGAGAGAGAGAGAGAGACCTACTTACCGTGGTGGGTACAAAACCCCAATGGAAATAGAACCCCCAGGAAAATACAATGACTACACAGGACATAAGTCACTTTGACTCTTGCGGGGTTCACCTGGATAGGTGACTGACATGCATGTGACTAGGTATGATCACTGTACCTACGTGTACCTCTACCTAAGTAATCTTACTTACTGAACAGTTGACCAGTAAGACACTTGTGTAAAATCTGGGTAACTCTTTCTTGTGGGAACAATTCGTCAGGCCAGTGGCTTCTTCAGTCAGTTTTCTAAACTATTTTTTTATGCACATCGTGTCAGACACACACCAACATCTTTGGATCTCGGGTTCTAACCCCTCCCGGGGTATGGTTTAAGCCTGAATGCCTTCCATCCATCCCACCATCCACAGGCGGTGTATAATACCTATACACTAATAATAATAATAATAATAATCCGCTGGTGACGCCGCCTACCACTACTACGCCTCACATCTCAGCAGTATATAAACCCCGTCTCCGCGAGGAGGATGTCCACTTTCGTCTGGATTGATGCGGTGAACACATCGACTCCAGGCTGAGGGACTGATTACCTCAAACTCCTCCTCCTGGTCCTCCACCTTTCTCTGCACTGGACTGAAGAAGCCACTGGCTGGCGAAAGGTTTCCAGAAGATACAGAAATGTTGCAAAAGTGTCTTATTTACTACTTACTTACATAATGTAGCATGCAAAGAGTATGTTGCAATTTATTCAGCTTATGTCACACTCCCATATAGACTGCCTCCCAACCAGTGAACCGGGTGCTAAGGGTTTAACGATCAATAGGGCACCCGTCGTTAAATCAGTACCTTGGTTCATTGACCAATCACAGGCAAGTCTGCCAAAGCTGAAGCAACGGGGTTCACTTGTGGTAAGCACTGGCAGACTTGCCTAGCTGCTGGTTGAGTACGGTGCACTCTCACCGTACTGCACTCTCACCGTACGGTGCACTCTCACCGTACGGTGCATCTGTCACCATGGTGTACACTTATTATTCTATCTGTACATATTGTACATAGTGTACATACCTGTATATAGTGGGTGAAGGTAAAATATACTTTATAGTCTACTGCTGAGTTTCTTTGTTCCAATTCCCATTACGACCAGGTCTGACAGGCCATTTTTCACCTGTGTTCGTAATACATATTTACTTACCTACTTACTCACCTAATTACTTACCTACTTACTCACCTACTTACCTACCATGGGAAGTACCAGACGTCTGCGCCGTCAAAGTTCTGCGACAAATATCAGTGTCAACAAGCAGACTTTTCGCGCCAAAACTCCATGTAAATAATCCCATTTTTTTCCCCGCGCGAAATATCTCTTTTAAGATCATTTTTTTTTTACGCGCGAAATCTCTGTTTAAAGATCAGTTTTTCGCTCCCAACTCTCGCTCTCTTTAAGGTCCAATCTGCTCGCCTAATCTAGATTTGAAAGTCCAATCAACACTGCTGCTGCTACTACCACCACTACTAGTACCACCACCACTACTACTACCACCACTACTAGTACCACCACTACTACTACCGCCACTACTAGTACCACCAGTACTACTACCATCACTACTACTACTACAATAATAAAGCTGTTGTAGTCACCCTTACATTAACTCCTTGATATGTGTGACGTCAAACAAGTAAAGAAAACTGGGTATAGGTCTTTAAGAGGAAGAAAGGGGAAAATAATAGGATTTTAGGGGAGAAAGGGGAAAGTAATCAGTTTTAAGGGGAGAGAATGAGGGGAACTGAAAGGGATTTTTTGAGGGGGAGAGAGGGGAGACTTAATCAGTTTTTGAGGGAGCGAGAGGGGAAGGGGGGACACCTTAATGAAGACTGGGGGAGGGGAATGGGGAAGGGGAGAGGTAAAAGGTGGGGGTTGACCGTGTTTTGATCGGGGGGGGGGAGGGTGAACATGGCGTCTCGTCTGTGGTTGCCATGGTGACTCTCCCCTCTCACTCTCTTTGATGCTGCTGCTGTTGTTGTTGTTGCTGCTGTTGTTGCTGCTGCTGCTGCTGTTGTTGTTGTTGCTGCTGCTGCTGTTGTTACTGTTGCTGTTGTTACTGTTGCTGCTGTTACTGTTGCTGCTGCTGTTATTACTGTTACTTATTTTCCAGGCTAATATTGGAATGCTAGTCGTAACTCAGTCAAGATTCCTGATAAATCTACACCTTCCAATAATACTCTTATCCTTCCTCCTCCTCCTTCTTCCTCCTCGTCCTTCCTCCTTCTTCCTCCTCCTCTTCCTCCTCCTTTTCCTTGAAGTATAATATAAAAACATCCTCTCTTGTTTTGATGGAATCGCGGGATTTTCCGTGTTGGAATTTTTTTCCTTCCTCAAAGACGTAATGCAAACTAATTTATAAACTACACAGGTGAACACTGCTTCCATTACCTTAATTAACTCTCCCTCCTCCCCTCTCCTCTCTTCTTCTCTCTCTCTCTCTCTCTCTCTTACACAAGAGTTTTTACAACGTTAGGTTAAGAGTTTCTGCCTTTATTTACAAACTAAGAGCTGTTACCTGCCTCAGCTTGTTTACAAGAGAGCCAGTGAGAGAAAGAGAGAGAGAGAGAGAGAGAGAGAGAGAGAGAGAGAGAGAGAGAGAGAGAGAGAGAGAGAGAAGGGGGGGGGGAAATATGCACCATATTTCAGAAATCAATACTAAATGTCCCCACGTACGTCTTGTCTGTCATGTAATTGTGGGAACATTGACATTTAATGACGTTTACAGAGACGGAAGGTTAAGTGTGATCGTTTTAGGTGACCCTTCCGTTATAGGGAGGTGGTGGGTCCTGGACTGGGAGGTGGTGGGTCCTGGACTGGGAGGTGGTGGGTCCTGGACTGGGAGGTGGTGGGTCCTGGACTGGGAGGTGGTGAGTCCTGGACTGGGAGGTGGTGAGTCCTGGACTGGGAGGTGGTGAGTCCTGGACTGGGAGGTGGTGAGTCCTGGACTGGGAGGTGGTGAGTCCTGGACTGGGAGGTGGTGAGTCCTGGACTGGGAGGTGGTGAGTCCTGGACTGGGAGGTGGTGAGTCCTGGACTTGGAGGTGGTGAGTCTTTGACTGGGAGGTGGTGAGTCCTGGACTGGGAGGTGGTGAGTCCTGGACTGGGAGGTGGTGAGTCCTGGACTGGGAGGTGGTGAGTCCTGGACTGGGAGGTGGTGAGTCCTGGACTGGGAGGTGGTGAGTCCTGGACTGGGAGGTGGTGAGTCCTGGACTGGGAGGTGGTGAGTCCTGGACTTGGAGGTGGTGAGTCTTTGACTGGGAGGTGGTGAGTCCTGGATTGGGAGGTGGTGAGTCCTGGACTGGGAGGTGGTGAGTCCTGGACTGGGAGGTGGTGGGCCCTGGACTGGGAGGTGGTGGGTCCTGGACTGGGAGGTGGTGGGTCCTGGACTGGGAGGTGGTGTATCCTGGACTGGGAGGTGGTGTATCCTGGACTGGGAGGTGGTGAGTCCTGGACTGGGAGGTGGTGAGTCCTGGACTTGGAGGTGGTGAGTCTTTGACTGGGAGGTGGTGAGTCCTGGATTGGGAGGTGGTGAGTCCTGGACTGGGAGGTGGTGAGTCCTGGACTGGGAGGTGGTGGGCCCTGGACTGGGAGGTGGTGGGTCCTGGACTGGGAGGTGGTGGGTCCTGGACTGGGAGGTGGTGTATCCTGGACTGGGAGGTGGTGGTGGGAAGGTACAGCAGACACAGTAAGATGTATTTTGAACAAAATTTGATACATTATCAGTGTGGTGCAATGTATGACAGTGGGAACAAGAGTTAGCTGTGTTCCCCTGTCATATTCCATAACCTAGGATGGTGCTCTTACAAGGTATTGAGTAGTGTCAGTCTGAGCTGGCAGACTTGAGTAGTGTCAGTCTGAGCTGGCAAGACTTCAGTAGTGTCAGTCTGATCTGGCAGACTTGAGTAGTGTCAGTCTGATCTGGCAGACTTGAGTAGTGTCAGTCTGATCTAGCAGACTTGAGTAGTGTCAGTCTGAGCTGGCAGACTTGAGTAGTGTCAGTCTGAGCTGGCAGACTTCAGTAGTGTCATTCTGAGCTGGCAGATTTCAGCAGTGTCAGTCTGAACTGGCAGACTTGAGTAGTGTCAGTCTGATCTGGCAGACTTCAGTAGTGTCAGTCTGAGCTGGCAGACTTGAGTAGTGTCAGTCTGAGCTGGCAGACTTGAGTAGTGTCAGTCTGATCTGGCAGACTTGAGTAGTGTCAGTCTGATCTGGCAGACTTGAGTAGTGTCAGTCTGATCTGGCAGACTTGAGTAGTGTCAGTCTGAGCTGGCAGACTTGAGTAGTGTCAGTCTGAGCTGGCAGACTTCAGTAGTGTCAGTCTGATCTGGCAGACTTGAGTAGTGTCAGTCTGATCTGGCAGACTTCAGTAGTGTCAGTCTGATCTGGCAGACTTGAGTAGTGTCAGTCTGATCTGGCAGACTTGAGTAGTGTCAGCCTGAGCTGTCAGCCTTGAATAGTGTCAGTCTGAGCTGGCAGACTTGAGTAGTGTCAGTCTGAGCTGGCAGACTTGAGTAGTGTCAGCCTGAGCTGGCAGACTTGAGTAGTGTCAGCCTGAGCTGGCAGACTTGAATAGTGTCAGTCTGAGCTGGCAGACTTGAGTAGTGTCAGTCTGAGCTGGCAGACTTGAGTAGTGTCAGTCTGAGCTGGCAGATTTCAGTAGTGTCAGTCTGAGCTGGCAGATTTCAGTAGTGTCAGTCTGAGCTGGCAGACTTGAGTAGTGTCAGTCTGAGCTGGCAGATTTCAGTAGTGTCAGTCTGAGCTGGCAGATTTCAGTAGTGTCAGTCTGAGCTGGCAGATTTCAGTAGTGTCAGTCTGAGCTGGCAGACTTCAGTAGTGTCAGTCTGAGCTGGCAGATTTCAGTAGGGTCAGTCTGAGCTGGCAGATTTCAGTAGTGTCAGTCTGAGCTGGCAGATTTCAGTAGTGTCAGTCTGAGCTGGCAGATTTCAGTAGTGTCAGTCTGAGCTGGCAGACTTCAGTAGTGCCAGTCTGAGCTGGCAGACTTCAGTAGTGTCAGTCTGAGCTGGCAGACTTGAGTAGTGTCAGTCTGAGCTGGCAGACTTGAGTAGTGTCAGTCTGAGCTGGCAGACTTCAGTAGTGTCAGTCTGAGCTGGCAGACTTGAGTAGTGTCAGTCTGAGCTGGCAGACTTGAGTAGTGTCAGTCTGAGCTGGCAGACTTCAGTAGTGTCAGTCTGAGCTGGCAGACTTGAGTAGTGTCAGTCTGAGCTGGCAGACTTGAGTAGTGTCAGTCTGAGCTGGCAGACTTGAGTAGTGTCAGTCTGAGCTGGCAGACTTGAGTAGTGTCAGTCTGAGCTGGCAGACTTGAGTAGTGTCAGTCTGATCTGGCAGACTTGAGTAGTGTCAGTCTGAGCTGGCAGACTTCAGTAGTGTCAGTCTGAGCTGGCAGACTTGAGTAGTGTCAGTCTGAGCTGGCAGACTTCAGTAGTGTCAGTCTGAGCTGGCAGACTTGAGTAGTGTCAGTCTGAGCTGGCAGACTTGAGTAGTGTCAGTCTGAGCTGGCGGACTTGATCAGGGAGTTGAGGATATCGTCAAGACAAAGGGTAATTAATGTGCAGGAAGGGGAAGTATTGGATAGAGCCCAGGTGACGAGTGGGGTTCCCCAAGGATCAGTACTAGGACCCCTGCCGTGCCTGACCTACATTAATTACCTGCCTTAGGAAATTGAATCCGTGTCTCACTCACGGACGATGTGAAACTAATGAGGAAGATGAGAGGGGAGGAATGTGGATTATTAAGAGGGTGCAGGAGTGGTCAGGGCAGTGGCTGGTAAAACTGAATTTAATGTGTTACAGGGCAGTGATTACTCTTATATCAGCTGACAGCCTGGGTAAACAACACACACACACACACACACACACACACACACACACACACACACACACACACACACACACTCACAATTACATCTCTCATAAAAACTCATAAATACCAAGAGAGGCTCTTAATTAAATGCCAGAATTTAATTATTCCTTGATTCAGAGGAGAGATTCCTTCACCGCCATCTTGAATATTTCCTCCCGTTGATCCAACACCCGTTGTCTGAGCTGTCAACGGTGCTACATGTATGTAGTTAAACCTTCCCAACCAACCAACCAACCTGGGAAATGGTTGACGTCCTGTTGAAAGAGTGGAGTGAGAGTGGCATGAGAGTGGCGTGAGAGTGGCATGAGAGTGGCATGAGAGTGGCATGAGAGTGGCATGAGAGTGGAGTGAGGTAGACCTGTCTCTGGCAGATTCCAGGGCACAGCTTCAGGGAGAGGTACGACAGGATCCGCTACATACAACATTCACGTTGGTATAATATTTAAGACACATGTACAACAACTGGGTGTCTATACTGATGAGAAGTTTCGCCTACACACTAGACTTCTTCAGTCACACACAGAGGCAGCAGGTGTGGCAGTGACGTAAAGATGATGTAATCAGTCTCTGAGGGAGTCAGTCCCTCAGTCTGGAGAAGGGTTCCAGACCATGGAGCTGAACTCTTCTCCAGGGACTGACCCCCTCAGATACTTTTTGTCCGTGGTTGATGGACTGATTACATCATCTTTATTCCATTACTACACCTACGGCCTCTGCCTTTGAAGTTCCTTGTAGCGACCAGTGAAGAGGCGGGAGATGTGACTCGACCCCTGCAACCACAAATAGGTGAATACAAGAAATATTTTTTAAAGGCACTTTCAAAAAGTTATATAAACGGGAAAAATTTGGTCATTGGGGATTTTTTTTTTTGCGATGTTTAAAATTCGCGGATTTTATCCGGGAGAAAAATAATGGAATGTAAACAAATGTTCAGAAAGGCGAATTCTCCCTCGGGCAGATACAGGATTTTCGACCTTACGAGAGTTTGTATGTAGGTATGAGAGGCTGGTGCAGGAAATTGAGTAACTGGCGCTTACATGAATGTGTACTTTAATGTGTGTGGGGTTGCAGGAGTCGAGTGACAGCTCCTGGCCCCACACCTTCACTGGTTGTTACTAGGTCCACTCTCTCCCTGCTCCATGAGCTTCATCATACCTCTTCTTAAAGCTATGTATGGTTCCTGCCTCCACTACATCACTCTTCAGATTATTCCACTTCCTGACAACTCTGTGACTGAAGAAATACTTCCTAACATCTCTGTGATTCATCTGAGTCTTCAACTTCCAGCTGTGACCCCTTGTTGTTGTGTCCCATCTCTGGAACATTCTGTCTCTGTCCACCCTGTTAATTCCTCCCAGTATTATATATGTCGTTATCATGTCTCCCCTACCCCTCCTGTCCTCCAGTGTTGTCAGGCTGAGTTCCCTTAACCTCTCATCGTAGGACACGTCTCTTAGCTCCAGGACTAGTCTTGTTGCAAACCTTTCTACTTTCTCTAATTTATTGATGTGATTGACCAGGTTTGTGTGTGTGTGTTAGTTACCATTTTGTCCTAGGCACATGTCGATTAGACACTAGGCCTGTTGTATGTATGTGTGTGTGTGTGTGTGTAACGAAACACTTCGAAATGTTTCGGCCCCGCCGGGAATTGAACCCGGGCCCTCTGTGCGTGAAGCAAGAGCGCTAGCCACCATGCCATCGGGGCGTGTATGTGTACTCACCTATTTGTACTCACCTATTTGTGGTTGCAGGGGTCGAGTCATAGCTCCTGGCCCCGCCTCTTCACTGATTGCTACTAGGTCCTCTCTCTCCCTGCTCCATGAGCTTTATCAAACCTAGTCTTAAAACTATGTATGGTTCCTGCCTCCACTATGTCGCTTTCCAAGCTATTCCACTTCCTGACAACTCTATGACTGAAGAAATACTTCCTAACATCCCTTTGACTCATAGGAGTCTTCAACTTCCAATTGTGACCCCTTGTTTCTGTGTGTGTGTGTGTGTGTGTGTGTGTGTGTGTGTGTGTGTGATGTGTGTGTGTGTGTGTGTGTGTGTGTGTGTGTGTGTATGATTGTGTGTGTGTGTGTGTTTGTGTGTGTGTGTGTGTGTGTGTGTGTGTTGTGTGTGTGTGTGTGTGTGTGTGTGTGTGTGTGTGTGTGTGCTCACCTAATTGTGCTCACCTAATTGTGGTTGCAGGGGTCGAGACTCAGCTCCTGGCCCCGCCTCTTCGCTGTCTGCTACTGGGTCTCTGCTCTCCCTGCTCCATGAGCTTTATCATACCTTGTCTTAAAACTATGTATGGTTCCTGCCTCCACTATATCTTTATCTAGACTATTCCACTTCCTGACTACTCTGTGGCTGAAGAAATGCTTCCTAACATCCCTTTGACTCATCTGAGTCTTCAGCTTCCAGTTGTGTCCCCTTGTTTCTGTGTTCCCTCTCTGGAACATCCTGTCACTGTCTACCTTGTCAATTCTCCGCAGTATTTTGTATGTCGTTATCATGTCTCCTCTGACCCTTCTTTCCTCCAGTGTTGTTAGTCCTATTTCCCTCAACCTTTCTTCATAAGACAGACCCCTGAGTTGTGGAACTAGCCTTGTCGCAAACCTTTGCACTTTCTCTAGTTTCCTTACGTGCTTGACCAGGTGTGGGTTCCAGACTGGTGCTGCATATTCTAGTATGGGCCTGACGTACACGGTATACAGTGTCTTGAACGATTCCTTGTTAAGGTAACGGAACGCTAATCTTAGGTTTGCCAGTCGCCCATATGCTGCCGCAGTTATCTGGTTGATGTGTGCCTCCGGAGACGTGCTTGGCGTTATACTCACTCCAAGGTCTTTCTCCTTTGCCGAGGTTTGTAGCCTTTGTCCGCCTAGCTTGTACTCTGTCAGCGGTCTTCTTTGCCCTTTGTGTGTGTGTGTGTGTGTGTGTGCGTGTGCGTAAATGCAACATACGTACACAACATTACTGTCACGTCAACGTGAATACAGTCGCATCAACAACAGAACTAACTGCAATAACAACAGCAGCAACGGCAGTTGAACAGAAACACAAGAGTAATAATGTACAATCAACACTGGAATATTAGAGGCAATAACAGCAACACAAACAAACACAACCAAAAGAGCATCGGCAAAAACTTATCGATGCTCTCTGTCCCGTGCGTCAATTAGGATCCAGACCTCATCTTGGAGGATGCAACCCAATTTGTAATAAACTCCAGCGTCCTCCATAACTACAGAGGGCGGCAGCACTCAGAGAATTAAGATAGGCCTAATCTGAGTACCTTTGGTCTAAGGCCTATCACCTGAAGAGCGTCATTAAGGTATTAGAACACCTGTACACTCTCACTAACTGTGTTGTTAGTATTGCAACACACTGTTGTGTTGCCACTGTGTTAATTATCATATAGTGTTGCAACACACTGTTGTGTTGTCACTGTGTTAATTATCATATAGTGTTGCAACACACTGTTGTGTTGCCACTGTGTTAATTATCATATAGTGTTGCAACACACTGTTGTGTTGTTTCCGTTATGGAAAACTAGAGGAAATTATAGCTAGGACTTAGTATACTACGAACTCTAATCACACAATAGAGCGGAAAAGTAATGTGAAGGACCTGGGTGTGGTAATGTCTGAGGATCTCACCTTCAAGGACCACAACAATGGCACTATCACATCTGCGAGGAAACTGATAGTATGGATAATGAGAACATTCAAGACAAGGGATGCCAAGACAATGGATGTAGCGCAGGCGAGAGAGATACATCATAATCTACACCTGGAAGATTCTGGAGGGACTGGTCCCTAATCTGCACACAAAAATCACTCCATACGAAAGCAAAAGACTTGGCAGACGGTGCAACGTACCCCCAGTGAAAAGTAGGGGCGCCACTGGTACACTAAGAGAAAACACAATAAGTGTCCGGGGCCCAAGACTGTTCAACAGCCTTCCACCAGCCATAAGGGGCATTTCCAATAGACCCCTGGCTGCCTTCAAGAGGGAACTGGACAGATACTTAAAGTCTGTGGTTCGTACGTTGGACTACGTGAGGCCAGCAGTAACAGCCTCGTTGATCAGACCCTGATCCACCGGGAGGCCTGGTCATAGACCGGGCCGGGGGGGCGTTGATTCCCGGAATACCCTCCAGGTAGACTCCATTTAGACAGACAGCAACGTACCAGCCACTACAATCAACAACGGACAGCAACGTACCAGCCACTACAATCAACAACGGACAGCAACGTACCAGCCACTACAATCAACAACGGACAACAACGTACCAGCCACTACAATCAACAACGGACAGCAACGTACCAGCCACTACAATCAACAACGGACAGCAACGTACCAGCCACTACAATCAACAACGGACAGCAACGTACCAGCCACTACAATCAACAACGGACAGCAACGTACCAGCCACTACAATCAACAACAGTTCGGCCTTGTTCATCCTGTCCATGTTAAAATCTTGCGTACAGGAACTTAAATGTTATGAAAAATACCCCTGACCTTTGTTTTTCCCAGTTGATTCAACAGCAGACTCGTATGCTCTGGTTTGCGTCAATATTTGGCGATTATTACCGTTGATTTTCCTGATTGTTGCTGCTGTAAGTTAGAGAGAGGAGGAGAGAGAGAGAGAGAGAGAGAGAGAGAGAGAGAGAGAGAGAGAAGTAATGTGTGTACTTTACATTGACCTTATTGTGGATGCAGGGGTCGATTCACAGCTCCTGGTTCCCGCCTCTTCGCTAGTCGCTACTAGCGCTGTGTGTGTGTGTGTATTCATCTGCATTAGTAATTAGTGCTCTCTCTCTCTCTCTCTCTCTCTCTCTCCCTCTCTCTCTCTCCCTCCTCTCTCCCTCTCTCTCTCTCACTCTTGCTCTCATTCTCTCTCTCCTCTCTCTCTCTCTCTCTCTCTCTCTCTCCTCTCCTCTCTCTCTCACTCTCCTCTCTCTCTCTCTCTCTCTCTCCTCTCTCTCTCTCTCTCTCTCTCTCTCTCTCTCTCTCTCTCTCTCTCTCTCTCTCTCTCTCTCTCTCTCTCACTCTCCTCTCTCCCTCCTCTCTCTCTTTCTCCTCCTCCTCCTCTCACCTTCTCTCCCTCTCTCTCTCTCTCACTCTCTTACTCTCTTTCTCACTCACTTTCTCTAAAAGTAAGCCACATTTCGCTGGGTTATCACATTTCCGGTAAGCCACATCTCACTGGGTTATCACTCCCAGTAAGCCACACCTCGCTGGTTTACCCCAGTAAGCCACACCTCGCTGGTTTACCCCAGTAAGCCACACCTCTTTGGGTTACCCCAGTAAGCTACACCTCTCTGGGTTACCCCAGTAAGCTACACCTCTCTGGGTTACCCCAGTAAGCCACACCTCTCTGGGTTACCCCAGTAAGCCACACCTCTCTGGGTTACCCCAGTAGGCCACACCTCTCTGGGTTACCCCAGTAAGCCACACCTCTCTGGGTTACCCCAGTAAGCCACACCTCTCTGGGTTACCCCAGTATGCTACACCTCTCTGGGTTACCCCAGTAAGCCACACCTCGCTGGGTTACCCCAGTAAGCCACACCTCTCTGGGTTACCCCAGTAAGCCACACCTCTCTGGGTTACCCCAGTATGCCACACCTCTCTGGGTTACCCCAGTAAGCCACACCTCGCTGGGTTACCCCAGTAAGCCACACCTCGCTGGGTTACCCCAGTAAGCCACACCTCGCTGGGTTACCCCAGTAAGCCACACCTCGCTGGGTTACCCCAGTAAGCCACACCTCTCTGGGTTACCCCAGTAAGCCACACCTCGCTGGGTTACCCCAGTAAGCCACATCTCTCTGGGTTACCCCAGTAAGCCACACCTCGCTGGGTTACACCAGTAAGCCACACCTCTCTGGGTTACCCCAGTAAGCCACACCTCTCTTGGTTACCCCAGTAAGCCACACCTCGCTTGGTTACCCCAGTAAGCCACATCTCTCTGGGTTACCCCAGTAAGCCACATCTCGCTGGGTTACCCCAGTAAGCCACATCTCTCTGGGTTACCCAAGTAAGCCACATCTCGCTGGGTTACCCCAGTAAGCCACATCTCTCTGGGTTACCCCAGTAAGCCACATCTCTCTGGGTTACCCCAGTAAGCCACATCTCTCTGGGTTACCCCAGTAAGCCACACCTCTCTGGGTTACCCCGGTAAGCCACACCTCTCTGGGTTACCCCAGTAAGCTACACCTCTCTGGGTTACCCCAGTAAGCCACACCTCTCTGAGTTACCCCAGTAGGCCACACCTCTCTGGGTTACCCCAGTAAGCCACACCTCTCTGGGTTACCCCAGTAAGCCACACCTCTCTGGGTTACCCCAGTATGCCACACCTCTCTGGGTTACCCCAGTAAGCCACACCTCGCTGGGTTACCCCAGTAAGCCACACCTCGCTGGGTTACCCCAGTAAGCCACACCTCGCTGGGTTACCCCAGTAAGCCACACCTCGCTGGGTTACCCCAGTAAGCCACACCTCGCTGGGTTACCCCAGTAAGCCACACCTCGCTGGGTTACCCCAGTAAGCCACACCTCTCTGGGTTACCCCAGTAAGCCACACCTCTCTGGGTTACCCCAGTAAGCCACACCTCGCTGGGTTACCCCAGTAAGCCACACCTCGCTGGGTTACCCCAGTAAGCCACATCTCTCTGGGTTACCCCAGTAAGCCACACCTCGCTGGGTTACCCCAGTAAGCCACACCTTGCTGGGTTATCAATACAATGGCTTAAAAATCCCGGCTTATTAATTGCGCATCACTTCAGACTTTTCTTTCCAGGACTTTTAACAGCTCGCTAAAATGTTTTCAAAATTAACCTTAACAAACCTTGTAAATTAACCTTAACAAACCTTGTAAATTAACCTTAACAAGCCTTGTAAATTAACCTTAACAAACCTTGTAAATTAACCTTAACTAGCCTTGTAAATTAACCTTAACAAACCTTGTAAATTAACCTTAACAAGCCTTGTAAATTAACCTTAACAAGCCTTGTAAATTAACCTTAACAAGCCTTGTAAATTAACCTTAACTAGCCTTGTAAATTAACCTTAACAAGCCTTGTAAATTAACCTTAACAAGCCTTGTAAATTAACCTTAACTAGCCTTGTAAATTAACCTTAACAAGCCTTGTAAATTAACCTTAACAAGCCTTGTAAATTAACCTTAACTAGCCTTGTAAATTAACCTTAACAAGCCTTGTAAATTAACCTTAACAAGCCTTGTAAATTAACCTTAACAAGCCTTGTAAATTAACCTTAACAAGCCTTGTAAATTAACCTTAACAAGCCTTGTAAATTAACCTTAACTAGCCTTGTAAATTAACCTTAACAAGCCTTGTAAATTAACCCTAAAATGCCTTGTAAATTAACCTTAACTAGCCTTGTAAATTAACCTTAACAAGCCTTGTAAATTAACCTTAAAAAGCCTTGTAAATTAACCTTAACTAGCTTTGTAAATTAACCTTAACAAGCCTTGTAAATTAACCTTAAAAAGCCTTGTAAATTAACCTTAACAAGCCTTGTAAATTAACCTTAACAAGCCTTGTAAATTAACCTTAAAAAGCCTTGTAAATTAACCTTAACAAACATTGTTAAGGTTAGTCTCTCCTTTAACAGCGCCTGCCCCCGTTTTCTTTATGGGTTTATTTAGCGTTTTCTTTCGATTTGATATTGCGTTTTCTTTAGGCTTTATATTGCGTTTTCTTTAGGTTTTATATTGCATTTTTTAGGTTTTATATTACGTTTTTAGGATTTATATTGCGTTTTTTAGGTTTTATATTGTGTTTTGATGTTTTAAATTGCGTTTTTTAGGTTTTATATTGCATTTTTAGGTTTTATATTGCGTTTTCAGGTTTTATATTGCGTTTTTTAGGTTTTATATTGCGTTTTCTTTAGGTTTGATATTGCGTTTTCTTTAGATTTGATATTTCGTTTTCTTTAGGTTTTATATTACGTATTTTAGGTTTTATATCGCGTTTTCTCTAGGTTTTATATTACGTTTTCTTTAGTTCTGATATTGCGTTTTCTTTACGTTTTATATTGCGTTTTCTTTAGGTTTTTCTCCATTGGTTTTATGCTTGTTTGTTTTAGCGTTTATTTCGTGTTTTTGTTTTATTTTCGAGTAATTCTTGTTTATTTTCGTGTCTTTATCGAATTGTGTTCCAGTTCATAGTTTATTTTTGTTTACTCTTTATTATTTGTGTGTGTGTACTTGCCTATGTGTGGGTGCAGGTGTCGAGTCACAGCTCCTGGCCCCGCCTCTTTGCTGGTCGCTACTAGGTCCACTCTGTTCCAAGAGCTTTATCGTGTGTGTGTGTGTGTGTGTGTGTGTGTGTGTGTACACTAACCTGACCTTCCAGTCCCTAACTAGATTACAGAATCTAACAATGGGATCAGTCCTACCTGCCTCTCACGAATACTTTTTAATCTCTCTTTCTCTCACTCTCTCTCTTTCTTTTACACGGGGTTTTACAAGGCAACATTAAGGTTCCTAACTTTATTTCCAAGGTATTACCTACATCAGCTCTCTCTCTCTCTCTCTCTCTCTCTCTCTCTCTCTCTCTCTCTCTGAGACAACGCACAAGAAAGCAGAGAGAGAGAGATACTGTACCGAGGTAAAGGCCAAGAGGAATGGATAAAGACACTCTATATAGGACAAACTTTTATCCTGCGCGAGATAGTATATATATATATATATATATATATATATATATATATATATATATATATAGCTTGGGGCTGGCTATTATATCTTCTAGTTTCATAATAATATTAGTATCTAAATTCTTCTTAACCCTTGAGAACATGTTCTGCACCAGTTCTTCATAACTGTCTGCTGTGTGACGACCCAAGAAGTTCTTGACAAGTGAGACATAACTGCACCGTGTAGAGACTCCAACACCATCCATACACGGTGTGGAATTAGAATCCTTGATCAGCTTTTGAAATTGAGGACCATTAAGGATTCCAGCTTTTAGTTTTTCCATACATATTCCAGGGAACCATCTACCAGGGAACCATCTACCAGGGAACCATCTACCAGGGAACCATTACCAGGGAACCATCTACCAGGGAACCATCTACCAGGGAACCATCTACCAGGGAACCATCTACCATTGTTTTTGAAGCAGTTACCATCTTTGTCCAAGGCCTTAACTAGTTCCTTCATTTGTCCTAACTTAATGTTTGGTGGTGGCCCTGGCCTGGTGGCTAAAGCTCTCGCTTCACACGGTGAGGGTCCGGGTTCGATTCCTGGCGTAGGTGTGGAAACATCGGACGTGTTTCCTTACACCGGTTGTCTATGTTCACCCATCAGTAAAATAGGTACCTGGGTGTTAGTGGACTGGTGTGGGTCGCATCCTGGAACAAAACTGACCTAATTTGCGGGAAATGCTCAGCATAACAAGGGGCTTTCTATATAGTAGTATGTCACTGATGTCAGCTATGGTCTGTATACCTTGTACTTGTACTGGTAGTAAATAAAGATTATTATTATTATTATTATTAACGGTATCCCTGTCAACCAAAGGCTCGGTAATGATGTTGCACCTGCAGTCATGTCTTCTCTTGAAGGTCATGTCACTTTTGTCCAGTGATCTGCCTTCGCCCTTCTGTCCCACACATGAAACAATGGTACTCTGTATATCCACTATGTTGCCCAAACAAGACGTTTACCATCTTCAGGGCTACACAAGTAGACATCTTCAGGGCAACACAAGTAGACATCTTCAGGGCTACACAAGTAGACATCTTCAGGGCACAAGTAGACATCTTCAAGCAGACATCTTAGGGCTTAGCACAAGAGCATCTTCAGGGCTACACAAAGTAGACATCTTTCAGGCACAAGAGACATCTTCAGGCACACAAGGCCCGGGTACACAAGTAGACATCTTCAGGCACACAAGTGCATCTTCAGGGCCACAAGTAGACATCTTCAGGGCTACACAAGTAGACATCTTCAGGGCACAATTAAAGGACATCTTCAGGGCTACACAAGTAGACATCTTCAGGGGCATTCTAGCACACAAGTAGACATCTTCAGGGCAACACAAGTAGACATCTTCAGGGCTACACAAGTAGACATCTTCAGGGCTACACAAGTAGACATCTTCAGGGCTACACAAGTAGACATCTTCAGGGCTACACAAGTAGGCATCTTCAGGGCAACACAAGTAGACATCTTCAGGGCTACACAAGTAGACATCTTCAGGGCAACACAAGTAGACATCTTCAGGGCTACACAAGTAGACATCTTCAGGGCTACACAAGTAGACATCTTCAGGGCTACACAAGTAGACATCTTCAGGGCTACACAAGTAGACATCTTCAGGGCTAACACAAGTAGACATCTTCAGGGCAACACAAGTAGACATCTTCAGGGCTACACAAGTAGACATCTTCAGGGCTAACACAAGTAGACATCTTCAGGGCAACACAAGTAGACATCTTCAGGGCTACACAAGTAGACATCTTCAGGGCTACACAAGTAGACATCTTCAGGGCACACAAGTAGACATCTTCAGGGCAACACAAGTAGACATCTTCAGGGCTACACAAGTAGACATCTTCAGGGCTACACAAGTAGACATCTTCAGGGCTACACAAGTAGACATCTTCAGGGCAACACAAGTAGACATCTTCAGGGCAACACAAGTAGACATCTTCAGGGCAACACAAGTAGACATCTTCAGGGCAACACAAGTAGACATCTTCAGGGCAACACAAGTAGACATCTTCAGGGCAACACAAGTAGACATCTTCAGGGCTACACAAGTAGACATCTTCAGGGCTACACAAGTAGGCATCTTCAGGGCAACACAAGTAGACATCTTCAGGGCAACACAAGTAGACATCTTCAGGGCAACACAAGTAGACATCTTCAGGGCTACACAAGTAGACATCTTCAGGGCAACTAAGTAGACATCTTCAGGGCACACAAGTAGACATCTTCAGGGCAACACAAGTAGACATCTTCAGGGCAACACAAGTAGACATCTTCAGGGCAACACAAGTAGACATCTTCAGGGCAACACAGGTAGACATCTTGTGCTCATGATACCAAAACTTCTGCAATACCATTAAATATTTTCGTATTATTCTTTAAGTTTCGTTGAGTGAGGACCTGCAACAGATGCATCTTGATTACCACTGTGCAATAAGAAACATTGCAAGCTTCTGATGGAGGTGTCTATAAAGAGCACTCAATCTCCTGGTCGATATTCAAGTGCCAGTCGAAGACGACGTCTAGGGATGCTGTTGTTAAGCTGTTATTGTTGACCACTGTAATAATAATAATAATAATAATAATAATAATAATAATAATAATAATAATAATAATAATAATAATAATAATAATAATGATGGGGGAAACTGGGCGTCATGGGGACTGGGAATGAGAGATAATCATCTCATGACCCGATTGAGAGAGAAAGGGTGGTATCAGATCAACTTCTTCGGATCAAGAGCCTCTGGGGGAGGGGCGCTCCCCCTGATAATGAGGGGAGGGGGAGGGGAGCGGGTGAGGGGGAGGGGATGCGAGCGCAGACGCACAGAGTAGAGGATCAACAAGTCTCAGGCAGTGTTGATGGTGAGGTGCTCGAGGGAGGATGTAGCAGGTGCCGCTCCCTCTTTCTCTGTCAAACACCCCCTCCCGGCTCGAAGCAATTTCTTTTTTTTTTCCCTCTCTCTTTCTCTCTACCCTTTCCTCCCCCCTCTCTCTCTCTCTACCACCCCCTACCTTTTCCTTTCCCCCCCCCAAAAAAAAAGAACCATAGACAGCCTCATCTCTGGCTTAGAAAGCCACAAATTCTCTGGCGTTCACAAACACAGACTTGTGTGGCTGCCGCTGTTGTGTGGGAGTGTAATAGACCTTGTGCAAGTGGGTAGCCACTGGTGTGTCCTCAGTTCCGGCACATAATCAACAAGACTGATTTCCTTGGCTTAGGTAAGACCCCTGTCATTCCTTGGCTTAGGTAAGACCCCTGTCATTCCTGGTTTAGGTAAGACCCTGTCATTCCTGGTTTAGGTAAGACACCTGTCATTCCTGGTTTAGGTAAGACCTTGTCATTCCTGACTTAGGTAAGACCCCTGTCATTCCTGGTTTAGGTAAGACCCTGTCATTCCTGGTTTAGTAAGACCCTGTCATTCCTGGTTTAGGTAAGACGCTGTCATTCCTGGTTTAGGTAAGACCCTGTCATTCCTGGCTTAGGTAAGACCCTGTCATTCCTGGCTTATTTAAGACCCCTTATTTTTTGCTTAGGTAAGACTCCTGTCATTTCTGGCTTAGTTAAGACCCCTGTCATTCCTGGCTTAAGTAAGACCCCTGTCATTCCTGGCTTAGGTAAGACCCTGTAATTCCTGACTTAGGTAAGACCCTGTCATTCCTGGCTCATGTAAGACCCTGTAATTCCTGACTTAGGTAAGACCCTGTCATTCCTGGCTTATGTAAGACCCTGTCATTCCTGGCTTAGGTAAGACCGTGTCATTCCTGGCTTTGGTAAGATCCCTGTCATTCCTGGCTGAGGTAAGACCCTTGTCATTCCTGGCTTATGTAAGACCCTGTAATTTCTGACTTAGGTAAGACCCTATCATTCCTGAGTTAGGTAAGACCCTGTTATTCCTGGCTTATGTAAGATCCTGTAATTCCTGACTTAGTTAAGACCCCTCTCATTCCTAGCTTAGGTAAGACCCTGTCATTTCTGGCGTAGGTAAGGCCCTGTCATTCCTGGCTTATGTAAGACCCTGTCATTCCTGGCTTATGTAAGACCCCTGTCATTCCTGGCTTAGGTAAGACCCTGTCATTCCTGGCTTATGTAAGACCCTGCCATTCCTGGCTTAGGTAAGACCCTGTCATTCCTGGCTTAGGTAAGACCCCTGTCATTCCTGGCTTAGGTAAAACCCTGTCATTCCAGGTTTATGTAAGACCCTGCCATTCCTGGCTTAGGTAAGACCCTGTCATTCCTGGCTTAGGTAAGACCCCTGTCATTCCTGGCTTAGGTAAAACCCCTGTCATTCCTGGCTTAGGTAAGACCCCTATCATTCCTGGCTTAGGTAAAACCCTGTAATTACTGACTTAGGTAATACCCTGTCATTCCTGGCTTAGGTAAAACCCCTGTCATTCCTGGCTTAGGTAAGAGCAATCACAGTTAACCCAGAAGGAAGACAACGAGAGCCGCACGTTTCGCTCCTTTCTGGACCTATAAACGAAACGTCGCTGGTCGAAACGTCGCCTAACCTTTCTTTGTTTACCACTCGTAGTTTGTGTGGTTGTTGACGGGTGGAAACACGGCAGTGTTTTCTTGCCGAGAGCACCGTGGTGTTCTACCTGGCTACGACACGACGTGGTGTTCTACCTGGCTACGACACGACGCGGTGTTCTACCAGGTTACGACACGACGCGGTGTTCTACCAGGCTACGACACGACGCGGTGGTCTACCAGGCTACGACACGACGCGGTGTTCTACCAGGCTACGACACGACGCGGTGGTCTACCAGGCTACGACACGACGCGGTGTTCTACCAGGCTACGACAGACGCGGTGTCACCGGCTACGACACGACGCGGTGTTCTACCAGGCTACGACACGACGCGGTGTTCTACCAGGCTACGACACGACGCGGTGTTCTACCAGGCTAAGACACGACGTGGTGGTCTACCAGGCTACGACACGACGCGGTGTTCTACCAGGCTACGACACGACGCGGTGTTCTACCAGGCAACGACACGACGCGGTGTTCTACCAGGCTACGACACGACGCGGTGTTCTACCAGGTTACGACACGACGCGGTGTTCTACCTGGCTACGACACGACGTGGTGTTCTACCAGGATACGACACGACGCGGTGTTCTACCTGGCTACGACACGACGTGGTGGTCTACCAGGTTACGACACGACGCGGTGGTCTACCAGGCTACGACACGACGCGGTGTTCTACCAGGCAACGACACGACGCGGTGTTCTACCAGGCTACGACACGACGCGGTGTTCTACCAGGTTACGACACGACGCGGTGTTCTACCAGGCTACGACACGACGTGGTGTTCTACCAGGATACGACACGACGCGGTGTTCTACCTGGCTACGACACGACGTGGTGTTCTACCAGGCTACGACACGACGTGGTCTACCAGGCTACGACACGACGTGGTGTTCTACAAGGTTACGACACGGCGTGGTGTTCTACCAGGCTACGATAGGACGAGGTGTCCATCACACAGGATGGTTCCATTTCATATTCCATCACACAGGATGGTTCCCTGTCATATTCCATCACACAGGATGGTTCCCTGTCATATTCCATCACACAGGATGGTTCCATGTCATATTACATCACACAGGATGGTTCCATGTCATATTACATCACACAGGATGGTTCCATGTCATATTACATCACACAGGATGGTTCCATGTCATATTACATCACACAGGATGGTTCCCTGTCATATTCCATCACACAGGATGGTTCCCTGTCATATTACATCACACAGGATGGTTCCATGTCATATTACATCACACAGGATGGTTCCATGTCATATTACATCACACAGGATGGTTCCTGTCATATTACATCACACGATGGTTCCATGTTTACCCAGTTTATTACATCACACAGGATGGTCTTTTCTCACCAGGATGTTCTATTCATCACACAGGATGGTTCCCTGTCATATTATCACACGGATGGTTCCTGTCATATTCCATCACACAGGATGGTTCCTGTCATATTTACATCATCAGGGCCGCATAGCATCACCGGTGTTCCATGTCATTTGCATCACACAGGATGGTTCCATTTCATATTCATCACACAGGATGGTTCCATTTCATATTACATCACACAGGATGGTTCCCTGTCATATTCCATCACACAGGATGGTTCCCTGTCATATTACATCACACAGGATGGTTCCCTGTCATATTCCATCACACAGGATGGTTCCCTGTCATATTCCATCACACAGGATGGTTCCCTGTCATATTACATCACACAGGATGGTTCCATTTCATATTCCATCACACATGATGGTTCCCTGTCATATTTCATCACACAGGATGGTTCCCTGTCATATTACATCACACAGGATGGTTCCATGTCATATTCCATCACAAGGATGGTTCCATGTCATATTCATCACACAGGATGGTTCCACTGTCATATTACATCACACAGGATGGTTCCATTTCATATTACCATCACACAGATGGTTCCTGTCATATTCATCACACAGGATGGTTCCCTGTCATATTCCATCACACAGGATGGTTCCTGTCATATTACCTTACAGATGATCAGGTCATGTCATATTATATCATCATTCAGGATGATTATCCATTTCATATTATTATCATCATTCAGGATGATTATTCATTATTACATCATATTCTTATCATCACAGGATGGTTCCATTCTTCATCACAGGATGGTCCTCATATCATCCAGGATGGTTCTTCATATTATCACACAGGATGGTTCTCATATTCACACAGATGGTTCCGTCTATTCATCACAGGATGGTTCTTCATATTCATCGATGGTTCTTCTTCATCACAGGATGGCTCCACATCGGCTTCTAGGGCAAAATACTTCCGTAATCAGGAAGTAACAGTGAGTCCCAACAGCGATTTTTTAAAAGGGTGGAGGGGTGTAAGTACCTAGTGACCAAAGCTTCAGTGCAATATTATTATTATTATTATTATTATTATTATTATTATTATTATTATTATTATTATTATTATTATTATGATTATGATTATTATTATTATGATTATTATTATTATTATTAAAATTATTATATTAAAACATGGAGGAAATTATTTTGTTTGTCTTTAAGTGAAATTTTTTGGTTAGGTTAATTTAGACAAGAATATTTAAGTGTCACCATCACTATAACAGTGTCAACATCACTATAACAGTGTCACCATCACTATAACAATGTCACCATCACTATAACAGTGTCACCATCTCTATAATAGTGTCACCATCACTATAACAGTGTCACCATCACTATAACAGTGTCACCATCACTATAACAGTGTCACCATCACTATAACAGTGTCACCATCACTATAACAGTGTCACCATCACTATAACGTGTCACCATCACTATAACAGTGTCACCATCACTATAACAGTGTCACCATCACTATAACAGTGTCACCATCACTATAACAGTGCCACCATCACTATAACAATGTCACCATCACTATAACAGTGTCACCATCACTATAATAGTGTCACCATCACTATAACAGTGTCACCATCACTATAACAGTGTCACCATCACTATAACAGTGTCACCATCACTATAACAGTGTCACCATCACTATAACAGTGTCACCATCACTATAACAGTGTCAACATCACTATAACAGTGTCACCATCACTATAACAGTGTCACCATCACTATAGCAGTATCACCATCACTATAACTGTCACCATCACTTAACAGTGTCACCATCACTATAACAGTGTCACCATCATTATAACAGTGTCAACATCACTATAACGGTGTCACCATCACTATAACAGTGTCACCATCACTATAACAGTGTCACCATCACTATAACAGTGTCACCATCACTATAACAGTGTCACCATCACTATAACAGTGTCACCATCACTATAACAGTGTCACCATCACTATAACAGTGTCACCATCACTATAACAGTGTCACCATCACTATAACAGTGTCACCATCACTATAACAGTGTCACCATCACTATAACAGTGTCACCATCACTATAACAGTGTCACCATCACTATAACAGTGTCACCATCACTATAACAGTGTCACCATCACTATAACAGTGTCACCATCACTATAGCAGTATCACCATCACTATAACAGTGTCACCATCACTATAACAGTGTCACCATCACTATAACAGTGTCACCATCACTTAACAGTGTCACCATCACTATAACAGTGTCACCATCATTATAACAGTGTCACCATCACTATAGCAGTATCACCATCACTATAACAGTGTCACCATCACTTAACAGTGTCACCATCACTATAACAGTGTCACCATCATTATAACAGTGTCACCATCACTATAACAGTCACCATTACTATAACAGTGTCACCATTACTAAAACAGTGTCACCATCACTATAAATCATTATCACTGTCGTTATCACTATATCACAATCACCACTGTAAATCATTGTGATCAGTATGTCATTATCACTCATCACCATCAGTATAACAAGTCATTATCAGTCATCATCATCGCCATAACAGGTCATTATCACGGTCATCATTATAACAGTCATTATCTCACTATCACAAATTATTATCTGTGCCTTCACCATCATTGTAGTGAGTCATTATCACTCATCAACTTCATCATAGGTCTCATTATCAAAGTCACCATTATCACCACTGATGTCATTATCACCATCACTTGGTATCACAATAGTTGTCATTGTCACGGCTCGCAATAGCTCATTTTCACTCATCACCATCACTCACTATCACCACCACTACCACCATCACCACCACTACCACCACCATCACCATTATTACCATTACGTCAGTTGCAGTCCCCAGAGTCCCGTCAGTCGCCCCTAGTCCCCCAGTCCCCAGAGTCCCGTCAGTCGCCCCTAGTCCCCAGTCCCCAGAGTCCCGTCAGTCGCCCCTAGTCCCCAGTCCCCAGAGTCCCGTCAGTCGCCCCTAGTCCCCCAGTCCCCAGAGTCCCGTCAGTCGCCCCCAGTCCCCAGTCCCCAGAGTCCCGTCAGTCGCCCCTAGTCCCCCAGTCCCCAGAGTCCCGTCAGTCGCCCCCAGTCCCCCAGTCCCCAGAGTCCCGTCAGTCGCCCCTAGTCCCCAGTCCCAAGAGTCCCCTCAGTCGCCCCGAGTCCCCAGAGTCCCGTCAGTCGCCCCTAGTCCCCCAGTCCCCTCTTTCCCTCGTTCAAAACACAATACCCCTAAATAAAATTGTAATTACCACGTCAATCACACGAACGTCTGTCTCCCTCCTTCCTTCCCTGTTGTTCCACCCTGTTGTGCCTTCCCTCCCTGTTGTTCCACCCTGTTGTGCCTTCCCTCCCTGTTGTTCCCCCCGTTGTGCCTTCCCTCCCTGTTGTTCCCCCCTGTTGTGTCTTCCCTCCCTGTTGTTCCACCCTGTTGTGCCTTCCCTCCCTGTTGTTCCCCCTGTTGTGCCTTCCCTCCCTGTTGTTTCCCTCTGTTGTGCCTTCCCTCCCTGTTGTTTCCCCCTGTTGTGCCTTCCCTCTCTGTTGTGCCTTCCCTCCCTGTTGTTCCTTCTCTCCCTGTTGTTCCTTCTCTCCCTGTTGTTTCCTCCCTATTCCTTCCCTCCCTGGTGTTCCTACCCACCTAAACATTCAGCTGTAAACATAAGGGTGCACGAGGTCCTCGAACCGGGGTCCGTAAATAGACAGTTCGGCGCTGTACCGTCTAGGCTGACCCGGCTCTCAGTTCGATCCCTTGGTTCAACCATCTGTCCGTTCACCAACTGAATTTATGTTAATTTAGCTATAAGCTAAAAGGGTGAAAACATCAGCTACGTTAAATCTTACGTTAAATCTTACGCTAAATCTTACAATAACTACGTCATACCACAACTAAATAGGAAATGCAGAGTTAGGTTTAGAGTTCTGGAAGCTGGTGGTGGCTTGAACCCCTCCAACTCTGGTACTAACGCAAGAACGTCAATGGATGACAGTTGCTCTTAGGAGTTCTGGAAGGGTGTGACAGCTACCTCCAGATGTGCACAGTACTGCAGAGGTGCACAGGATGTACACAGTCTGCCTGGGGTGCACAGGATGTACACAGTCTGCCTGGGGTGCGCAGGATGTACACAGTCTACCTGGGGTGCGCAGGATGTGCACAGTCTACCTGGGGTGCGCAGGATGTGCACAGTCTGCCTGGGATGCACAGGATGTACACAGTCTGCCTGGGGTGCGCAGGATGTACACAGTCTGCCTGGGGTGCGCAGGATGTGCACAGTCTGCCTGGGGTGCGCAGGATGTGCACAGTCTGCCTGGGGTGCGCAGGATGTACACAGTCTGCCTGGGGTGCGCAGGATGTACACAGTCTACCTGGGGTGCGCAGGATGTACACAGTCTACCTGGGGTGCGCAGGATGTACACAGTCTGCCTGGGGTGCGCAGGATGTACACAGTCTGCCTGGGATGCACAGGATGTACACAGTCTGCCTGGGGTGCGCAGGATGTACACAGTCTGCCTGGGGTGCGCAGGATGTACACAGTCTGCCTGGGATGCATGACAGGATGTACACAAGTCTGCCTGGGGTGCGCAGGATGTACACAGTCTGCCTGGGGTGCAGGATGTACACAAGTCTGCCTGGGGTGCGCAGGATGTCACAGTCTGCCTGGGTGCCAGGATGTACACAAGTCTGCCTGGGGTGCGCAGGATGTACACAGTCTGCCTGGGATGCACAGGATGTACACAAGTCTGCCTGGGGTGCCAGGATGTACACAGTCTGCCTGGGTGCAGGATGTCACAGTCTGCCTGGTGCAGGATGTACACAGTCTGCCTGGGGTGCCAGGATGTACACAAGTCTGCCTGGGGTGCGCAGGATGTACACAGTCTGCCTGGGGTGCGCAGGATGTACACAGTCTGCCTGGGATGCACAGGATGTACACAGTCTGCCTGGGATGCGCAGGATGTACACAGTCTGCCTGGGATGCACAGGATGTACACAAGTCTGCCTGGGATGCGCAGGATGTACACAGTCTGCCTGGGATGCGCAGGATGTACACAGTCTGCCTGGGATCCTTAAATGATTATGCTGCGCCCATGTTAATATTTGGTAAGGGAAGGTACCGGACCTTAGAAGTAATGGGTAGCCTCGGAATTATTCTTGGCTGTCGGAAAGGTATCAAGGTTCTTGGTATGAGGGAGCAGCTTTATGTTGCTGGTATCAGTGATAGGATTGGTAGGTAGACAGTGTAATAATCCCACAAGTGGGAATAAAGTCGTTACCAGCCACTTTATTCCCAGGAAATGCGGTATTTCAAGGAACCTTTGCTACCATCTTTATTCCCAGTGGTATAATTATTGAGATTAACACTGTAATTGGCACTAGTATGTTAGTAGTTACACTAAGAGTTTTATAACCTACATGATCTGTATCACTGTAGACAACAAGAACGTTTCACCCCTCCGTGGAAGTTTACCTGGAGAGGGTTTCGGGAGTCAACGACCCCGCGGCTCGGTCTGAGACCAGGCCTCGTGGTGGATCAGGGTCTGATCAACCAGGCTGTTACTGCTGGCCGCACGCAAACTGACGTACGAACCACAGCCCGGTTGGTCAGGCACTGAGTTTAGATACCTGTCCAGTGCCAGCTCCTCCCAAGAAGCTTACCGCTAGTAATCCCTTCTTAAATCACTCACACAGGCGGCTGCTCAAGACATTTATGGCTTGTAGTAATATTGCAAATTGTTTGGTGATGAGTCTACGTAGGCGTCTACTGGCAGGGCTACATCTGTTCTTGTTGTCACCTTTCTAGACAGGAACTTTGTTGAGCTAGGCATGACTTAACAACTGGGCGTCTACACTGCAAACTGAATTGTTTGTCATCCTAATGGCGCTAAAGTCAGCTTATCATAGCTAATTCCTTAGCATTGAAAATGGGTTGGGCAACTATTTTGTTAGTGGGTTTAGGTTTGAGAAGGATCTGCCTAGTATGGGCCAGTAGGCCTTCTGCAGTGTTCATCTCACGAGCTTGATTTTATTGCTGACTCTGTGTCATCAGTGAAGGCTCTTGACTCTCATAATGACTCTCATAATGACTCTCATAATGACTCTCATAATGACTCTCACAACATGCTCACTGGAGAAGCCACATACAGATACTCAAAATCAGCGAAAGGTGAATTACTGTTCCTTGATAGAGTTGATGTTAGCCAGAAAGTACCCTGAAGGAAAGTACCCTGAAGGAAAGTACCCTGAAGGAAAGTACCCTGAAGGAAAGTAGGTAAGACACATAGGCAATAGTTAGGCATCTTCAATCCCAAACGTTTGGCCTACACAGTAGACTTCTTCAGTCGTGTACAGAAAGTAGACAGGAGCAGTAGAGATGTGAAGACGATGTCACCAGGTGATGGACTGGTGACATCGTCTTGACATCTCTACTGCTCCTGTCTACTTCCTGTACACGACTGAAGAAGCCTACTGTGTAGGCGAGACGTTTGGGAATAAAGATACCTAACTGTTGCATATGTCTTACCTAACAAAGATACCTAACTGTTGCACATGTGTCTCACTTACCAACCTGTCGGTATTATATACCATTTTGATATTCACCCTGAAGGAAAATGGAGAATATAACTTTGGTAGACCTGTGTATAGCGTTAAGAATAATATTAGGAAAGAATCAACAATGAAATTGAATGTCAAAGGAATGCAGTTAGAAGCCTAAGTAGATCTAACACTGTGATAAATGGTTTTGTAAACCGACGAGTTGAAAATTGAGACACTTATGCAACATATGGGAAGCCACACAGTGGCTTCATCAGTCCAATACAAAGCAGAAAGGTGTAAGGAGAGGAGGCGTTTGAGGTAATCAGTCCTTTGGACGAAGACCTACTTCGACTAGTGGATGGTACCACTATGACCCCGCCTCTTCCTGCTTCGCCTCACCTGACTACAGTATATAAGCCACTTCTACGGCCCTATGCTGTACTTTCTACAAGATTGATGGACTGAACACATCGACTACAGGCCGAGGGACTGATTACCTCAAACTCCTCCTCTCCTTACACCTTTCTGCTTTGTATTGGACTGATGAAGCCACTGTGTGGCGAAACGTTTCCTTAATAAAGTTTCCCATATGTTGCATAAGTGTCTCAATCTTCAGATCTAACACTAACTACGATGAAGATTGAGACACTTATGCAACATTTGGGAATTTCTATTGAAGAAACGTTTCGCCACACAGTGGCTTCATCAGTCCAAACCCATAAATGCCACAAAAACCTCTTTACCCTTATCTAAATATTGTTCACCTATATGTTTCATTGTAAGTACTTGGTCTACACTCCCCCTACGCTTCCTAAAGCCTCCCTGTTCATCTGCTATCTTGCTGTTGTTGTTATTATTATTATTATTATTATTATTATTATTATTATTATTAAGAGATTACCTTGCTGTAGCAACACTACCTTGCTGTAGCAACACTACCTTGCTGTAGCAACACTACCTTGTTGTTGCAGCTCTTTGTTGGTCGAGTGATCGTATTTGTTACAGAACGTGAATAAGTTCAAAGTTTTCTCGCTGGTAAGGCTCTTTTTCTTTGCAATTATGAGGGGTTTAAGGGGGGAGGGTAGGAGGGGGTTGTGTTAGACCTTAGAGTGGGGGTCATGGCAGTTTAGGAAAGTCTAGGAGAGGTGAGGGGAGGTGTAAGAGAGGTCAGGGGAAGGGTCTAGGAGAGGTGAGGGGGAGGTGTAAGAGAGGTCAGGGGAAGGTCTAGGAGAGGTCAGGGGGAGGTGTAAGAGAGGTCAGAGGAAGGTCTAGGAAAGGTCAGGGGGAGGTGTAAGAGAGGTCAGGGGGAGGGTCTATGAGATGTCAGAGGGGGAGGTGTCGTAAGAGCTATTTATGGCAGAGATTAGGCACATTTTAAGCTCTCTTTGTTTGTATGTAAGTAAGAGAGAGACAGAGATAGAGAGAGAGAGAGAGACAAACAACACAAAACACGGAAGAGATACCAAGGCAACAAAACAAGGAAGGGAGGGGGAACAAAAGAGAGAGATAAAACGCTTAACGTTAAACAAAAAACAAAACAACGGGGAGCGGCACCAAGGCCGCCCAAACCGCCGTAAAACGTCGACAAACAAACCAACAGAGGAGGGCTACCCTTTTCCAGTTGATGTAAACAAAGATCAGCTGATTCCTCTCTCACATGTTTGACAAGCGGTATTAGTCCTTGATCATCCTGGGGATAAAATAACTCACTCAGACACTCACTAAACCCACTCACTAGAGCACCCACTAAACCCACTCACTCAAGCACTCACTAAACCACTCACTCAAGCACTCACTAAACCACTCACTTAAGCGCTCAATAAACAACTCACTTAAGCGCTCACTAAACCACTCACTCGAGCACTCACTAAACCCACTCACTCAAGCACTCACTAAACCCACTCACTCAAGCACTCACTAAACCACTCACTCGAGCACTCACTAAAGCACTCGCTAAACCCGTCTGGACCGTCGTATACATTCAACAGATGGGTCATTCTGGAGCCAGTAAATTCCTGATGTTTGTTCAGTGACTGAATTACGACTGTCTGTTAACTAGACAACTAAGTGAGTAGTAGTACTAGTAGTAGTAGTAGTAGTAATAATAATAGTAGTAGTAGTAGAAGTAGTAGTAAGTAGTAGTAGTAGTAGTACACGTAGAGGGGTGGTAACCAGAAGTAGAGCCTCTGGCACACACAGTAGATTAAGATAGTTAGATAGTGCTGATTCAGAGGAGGTAGTTGTAGCCAAAATCTACCATCCAGTTCCATCTCTACTGTCAATTTCATTCTACTTTTATGATGTGGTATGGTATATTCCCCCCTCTCCCCCGTTTTCATGCTGGCAATGGCCAAAGAGAGTTGAGGGTGGGGAGAGAGCCTTCTGCTTCTTCTGCCCTTGACTCCTACACCTGGATGATACAAGATAATTCTTAATCTAGGTAGAAGGGGTTAGTTCTCTGTTATCTATCCTTCCCATGTACTCTATCTATTTTCTCTTTCTTTCTCCATTCGTTTGTACATTGTTATTTACATTTCTCCTCTAATTCCATCCTTTATCTCAGTCTCTCCCATTCTATTCTATTCCTTCCCCCGTCTCTCTACTTTCCCTGTTTCCTTCCCTCCCTCCTTCTTCCTTCCTTCCCTCCCTCCTTCCTCCTTCCTTCCCTCCCTCCTTCCTTCCTTTCCTCCCTCGCAGGGTTGAGTCGCGTCATTGGGTTAACATTTCTTCTTAACTGCTATCAACCTGTCTGCACCACCTGGGGACTCGAAGTGTGTTGTGGTGACCACCAGTCTACCAGCAGTACCACTGCGCCCTTCACACCCCGCTAATATATGGGATTTCTCCCCCACCTAGACTCCCACTCTCTCTGTCTCTCCCTCTCTGTACGTTACAATTGCTATGAAACAACGTAAGAGGTCACTGTATGCTTGTATACATATACCTGCGTTCAGTAAAAATGAATAAATTCACACGGACGTCAAGAACGACGACCTGTTGATATGGCTACAGTAGATCACTGTATTTACACTCTTATTAACGCAAGCAAGAGCCGGGAGCAGTTTATCAGCAATAACAGAACGCAATGACAGCCAGCAAGAACAGCAACGGCGTAGAACAGGCAAAACAAGAAGAGAGATGGAGAGGGACAACGGTGTATATCGTGGCGAACTGGGATAAGATAATCGGACGAGCTGGCACCGAAGAGACGCTTCACGAACTTCAGATTTCCGGAGTTGTTTACGGCTGGGTGAGAAGCAGCTGAACGATCATTAGTATTGGTTCTGTGTATTTTACTGTGTGTGAAGGGGGGGGGGTCCCCGTCATACCTGATCTTGAGACTCCGTATGGAGTTTGCGACCACCACCTCTTCCTTCAGCGAATCTTATAGTCGTTCCTGTGACTTGTAACGAAGTATTTCGTAATGTCCTTGTGTGAGGAGCAGTGCAAGTAAGGAAAGTGTTAAGCTTCGATAGGAAATATTCGTAAACTCCCAGTGTATATATGCACGAATATACACCTCGTAGTGTATATATGTGTTACTCAGTGTATTGTACACCTGGAGATGCGTCTCTCAGCGTGTATATACACAGAGAGATAGTTGGTTAATTAGTTTAATAACGCCTATCGATTGTACGAGGGTCATTAAGGCTGAATGGTATCTATTCACCGCCTCCTGCAGGAGGTTGAGGACACGTCCTGCGCCTCCTGCAGTAGGTTGAAGACATCTGCGCCTCCTGTAGGATGCTAAGAACACCTCCTCCGCCTCCTTAAGGAGGTTGAGGACATCTGAGCCTCCTGTAGGATGCTAAGGACACCTCCGCCTCCTTCAGGAGGTTGAGGACATCTGAGCCTCCTGTAGGATGCTAAGAACACCTCCTCCGCCTCCTTCAGGAGGTTGAGGACACTTCCTGCGCCTCCTCCCCACGTTCCTCCAGTCTTCAGTTCTGTTTGCCTCTCTCTCTCTCTCTCCGTATTTGCTTCTTCCCTCTTTATCCCCTTGTTCGCTTGACCCTTTAACACTTTTCTCCTTCTTTCCCCCCTTCACCGTCGCCTTGGTACCGGTGAAGGGCTCTTGATTAAGGGAACTGGAGCTGCACTCCCCGTCCGTGAACCCAAGCCTAAGGCACCTCCCTGGATCAAGGGACCTCTACCAGCATCAAGGTATCTCCCTGGATGAAGGGACCTCCACCAACATCAAGGTATCTCCCTGGATGAAGGGACCTCTACCAGCATCAAGGTATCTCCCTGGATCAAGGGACCTCTACCAGAATCAAGGTAACTCCCTGGATCAAGGGACCTCTACCAGCATCAAGGTATCTCCCTGGATCAAGGGACCTCTACCAGCATCAAGGTATCTCCCTGGATCAAGGGACCTCCATCATCCTGTTCACTCTACATGAAGATAAATGCTCTTCTAATGATAACGAACGATCGGATAAGAGGAACAAATGCTCGCATAAGAAGGATAGATATTCGGATAAGAGGGACAGCCGTTCAGATTTAATGGGATAGATATTTGAATTTACTAAGACTTATATATATATATATATATATATATATATATATATATATATATATATATATATATATATATATATATATATATATATATATATATAAACTACCCAGTACTCCACATCAGGTGTGGAGTGCCACCTGAGATTTCTTGTTTATTCTGGCTCTACCAGCATTTATCAGCCTGCCTCTCTCTCTCTCTCTATCTATCTATCTATCTCTGTACCTGTAAGTCATATTGAAAATACTAAGGAGTCAGGGAGATTCCTGGAAGCAGGAGGAAGAGGTAGAAGAGGTTAAACCCCTTCACCTATTTCCCCACCCTTTCCTCTTTCCCCCCACCCTTTCCTCTTCCCCCTCCCTTCCTTACCCCTCCCCCGTCTTATTATCCTTAAGTTGGGCCGCTTAAATTGGATTCCTCTGCCCTAATCCTCTTTCTGGCGATGCGACTTTGTTTCAGTATGCTTTACCTTCGTTATTTTTTTTGGGGGAGAGGGGTTCCAATCCCACTCTCATCCTGACGGTGAGGGATTGACGCTTGTAATTTTTTTTTTTGCTAATCCTCGATTCCCTTGGCTGGCTAAGTAAGGTATTAAATTAAGGACTCAGAGAGTCCATGATCTGGTCTAGGAAAGGGTTTAAGGGAGGGTTCAAGAGTATCTGAGATCCTAAACGTGTTACCTAAGGTTTTAAGGAAGATTCAACAGTTCTAAGGAGGATTCAAGAATCCCTCAATCGTTTAAAAAATAATTTCGTAACGTTGTTAAGGAGGATTCAAGAGGTTCTGACTCCCATAAAGAGCTACGTAAAGTTTCCAAGAATGATTGAAGAATCTGAATCCATTTAAGAGCTATATAAGATTTTAAAGAAGGATTCAATAGCCTCTTATTCCCTTTAAGAGCTATGTAAGGTTGTTAGGATGATTCAAGAGCCCCTGAATCCCTTCAAGAGCCATGTAAGCTTTTTAAGAAGGATTCAAGAGCCCCTGAATCAAGTCAAGAGCCCCTGTTATTCTATTGTCAGATGACGTCACTAGTGTCAACAGTCTTCCGTCAACTGTTGATATTTATCCTATTATTGTTGACGTGTCGAGCGTTCGTTGGTGAGTGAACTTACGCTAACTTATCGAAAGAAATGTATGTATAATACATGTATATATACATGCATATATATATATATATACATATATAAAATTCCAAGAGCTTTCGTTATTTCTCGCATTATCAAGGACCTGCAGGGTCTTGATAAAAGAGAAACGTCGTCCCAACAGGAGCTGAAATAAAGGAATGTAAATAACGTGCTAAAAATATTTAGCCAAGACAGGACTCACAGCAATGGTTTCAAGTTGGAAATATTTATATTTAGGAAGGACAAGGGAAAGCCCTGGTTTGGTAATAGAGTTGTGGATCGGTGGAACAAACTCCCGAGTACCGTCAGTGAAGCTAAAACCTTGTGTAGCTTTAAAAATAGGTTAGATAAATATATGAGTGGGTGTGAGTTGGACCTGACTAGCGTGAGCTAGTAGGTCTGATGCCGTGCTCCTTCCTTCTTAAGTAGATGTGACTTGGCTCTGACTACCTTAGGCCGGTAGGTGACTTGGATCTGACTAGCTTAGGCCGGTAGGTGACTTGGACCTGACTAGCTTAGGCCGGTAGGTGACTTGGACCTGACTAGCTTAGGCCGGTAGGTGACTTGGACCTGACTAGCTTAGGCCGGTAGATGACTTGGCCCTGACTAGCTTAGGCCAGTAGATGACTTGGACCTGACTAGCTTAGGCCGGTAGGTGACTTGGATCTGACTAGTTTAGGCCGGTAGGTAACTTGGACCTGACTAGCTTAGGCCGGTAGGTGACTTGGACCTGACTAGTTTAGGCCGGTAGGTAACTTGGACCTGACTAGCTTAGGCCGGTAGGTGACTTGGACCTGACTAGCTTAGGCCGGTAGATGACTCGGACCTGACTAGCTTAGGCCAGTAGGTGACTTAGACCTGACTAGCTTAGGCCGGTAGATGACTTGGCCCTGACTAGATTAGGCCAGTAGATGACTTGGCCTGACTAGCTTAGGCCAGTAGATGACTCGGACCTGACTAGCTTAAGCCAGTAGGTGACTTGGACCTGACTAGCTTAGGCCGGTAGATGACTTGGCCCTGACTAGCTTAGGCCGGTAGATGACTTGGACCTGCCTAGCATGGGCCAGTAGTCCTGCTGCAGTGCTCCTTCTTTCTTATGTTATTATGTAGCCTTCTCTAATCAAATATGTATAATTAGATAGGTAAACTCAAATAGGTAGCCTCAGATATGTAAAGGCAAATAGGTAACCCCAAATATGTAATAAAACAATTAGTGATAGTTACTAATAGAGTACACACTGTCTATCGTGTCCCTGAAGAGCTGTGATCACTCTGATAGACTTGTGATAACACTGGAGTGAGTGTGAGTGTTGACTGAAGCTCACCATCCACTCACTCAAGTGACAGCTTCGTAATGGACTCTTTGCCAGCTAGCACTTGAGCGCTCGTGGTTAAATTTATTTATTGTCATGCATTGCTTGAGAGTTTTGTGTTGAGGGGTGTTACACAGTGTGTGTATGTGTATGTGTTAAGTGTGCAAGTACACACACACATACACACAGAGGAAAGTATTTACAGTGGACACGGAGAGACTTCCAGCAAACCGAGGGATAGGGTACACCAGCAAGTGCTGGACACACTGCACATAACCGAGGAGGAGGTGAAGAAACTGCTAGGGAAACTAGATACCTCGAAGGCGGTGGGCTCAGATAACATCTCTCCTTGGGTCCTGAGAGAGCGAGCAGATGACTGTGTGTGCCACTAACAATAATCTGCCTGAGGTGTGGAAGACAGAGAATGTAGTCCCGATTTTTAAGGAGACAGACAGGGAGCACTAAACTACAGACCAGTGTCGCTGACATGTATAGTATGTAAAGTTATGGAGAAGATTATCAGGAGAAGAGTGGTGGAACACCTAGAACAGAATGAGCTTTTCAACGACAACCAGCACGGGTCAGGGAAAGAAAATCCTGCATCACAACAGAAGACAGGAGAGAGAGGGATGGGCACACAGCATCTTTGACTGTAAGAAGGCTTTCAATACAGTTCTACACAAGAGACTGGAAGAAAACAACGTGTGTTGGTACGTGCTGAGGTGTCGGAGTGGGTGCAAGTGTCGAGTGGGGTTCCACAAGGGCCAGTCCTAGCACTGGTGCTGTTTCTAGTATATGTGAATGACATGACAGAAGGGATAGATTCAGAGGTGTCTCTGTTAGCAGATGATGTGAAGCTAATAAGTAGAATACAAGTGCAGGAGGATCAGGTAAGCCTACAAGGGGATCTGGACAGGCTGCAAGACTGCTCCGACAAATGCCTCCTGGAGTTAAACACCAGCAAGTGCAGAGTCATGATGTTTGGGGAAGGACAAAGAAGATCGCAGAGGAGTACGGCCTAGGAGGTCAAAGGCTGCAAAACACAATCAAGGAAAAGGATATTGGGGTGAGCATCATGCTGAGCACATTTCCTGAGGCGCACGTCAGCCAAATTACTGCTACAGCATATGGGTGCCTGGCAAATCTAACAATAACGTTGCGTCATCTAAATAAGGAGTCATTCAAGAGACTGTACATTGTGTGCGTCAGGCCTATATTGGAGTATGCAACACCAGTTTGGAACCCACACCTGGCTAAGCAGGTCAGGAAAGTAGAGAAAGTGCAGAGGCTTGCAACAAGACTTGTCCTGGAGCTAAGGGGTATGTCCTACGAGGAGAGGTTAAGGGAAATCAACCTGACGATACTGGAGGACAGGAGGGATGGAGGGGACATGATAACGACATATAAAATACTGAAAGGAATTGACAAGGTGGACAGGGACAGAATGTTCCAGAGATGTGACACAGCAACAAGGGGTCACAACCGGAAACTGAAAACTCAGGTGAGTCACATGGATGTTAGGAAGTATTTATTTTGCCAAAGAGTTGTCAGGAAGTGGAACAATCTGGAGAGTGGTGTAGTGGAGGCAGGATCCATACATAGCTTTAAGAAGAGGTATGATAAAGCTCATGGAGCAGGGAGAGAGTGGACCTAGTAGCGACCAGTGAAGAGTAGGGGCCAGGAGCTGTGACACGACCCCTGCAACCACAGTTAGGTAAGTACATACACACACACACACATAAAGCACTCAACAGTCAGCTGGTACAAACGGAAGTGACTCCAGGCGGGATCCATTTGCGAATCAACATCTCTAGAAGCACATGACATGAGGGAGACGGAGGGGGGGGGGAGAGGGAGAAGGAAGGGAGGGAGAGAAGGAAGGAAGAGAGAGAAGGAAGCAGACCTATTGGTACAACGTTTCTGCCCTATTTGTACTCACCTGTTTGTGGTTGTAGGGCTCGATTCACAGCTCCTGACCCCCGTCTCTTCACTGGTTTTCACTAGGTCCACTCTCTCCCTGCTCCATGAGCTTTATCATACCTCTTCTTAAAGCTGTGTATGGATCCTGCCTCCACTGCATCACTCTCCAGATTGTCCCACTTCCTGACAACTCTTAAGGCTGAAGAAATGCTTCCTAACATCCCTGTGACTCATCTGAGTCTTTAACTTCCAATTGTGTGTGTTTGTGTGTGTTAAATTCCTGGAAGCACCTTGCAACACAGTGTTCCAACACTACGGAACGTAACTGCTGGAAGATGTATGTTAGGTTCCTGGAAGCACCTTCCTTGCAACACAATGTTCCAACACTATGGAACGTAACTGCTGGAAGATGTATGTTAGGTTCCTGGAAGCACCTTCCTTGCAACACAATGTTCCAGCACTACGGAACGTAACTGCTGGAAGATGTATGTTAGGTTCCTGGAAGCATCTTCCTTGCAACACAGTGTTCCAGCACCACGGAACGTAACTGCTGGAAGATGTATGTTAGGTTCCTGGAAGCACCTTCCTTGCAACACAATGTTCCAACACTATGGAACGTAACTGCTGGAAGATGTATGTTAGGTTCCTGGAAGCACCTTCCTTGCAACACAGTGTTCCAGCACCACGGAACGTAACTGCTGGAAGATGTATGTTAGGTTCCTGGAAGCACCTTCCTTGCAACACAGTGTTCCAGCACCACGGAACGTAACTGCTGGAAGATGTATGTTAGGTTCCTGGAAGCACCTTCCTTGCAACACAGTGTTCCAGCACCACGGAACGTAACTGCTGGAAGATGTATGTTAGGTTCCTGGAAGCACCTTCCTTGCAACACAGTGTTCCAGCACCACGGAACGTAACTGCTGGAAGATGTATGTTAGGTTCCTGGAAGCACCTTCCTTCCAACACAATGTTCCAGCAGTACGGAACGTAACTACTAGAAGATGTATGTTAGGTTCCTGGAAGCACCTTCCTTGCAACACAGTGTTCCAGCACCACGGAACGTAACTGCTGGAAGATGTATGTTAGGTTCCTGGAAGCACCTTCCTTGCAACACAGTGTTCCAGCACCACGGAACGTAACTGCTGGAAGATGTATGTTAGGTTTCTGGAAGCACCTTCCTTGCAACACAGTGTTCCAGCACCACGGAACGTAACTGCTGGAAGATGTATGTTAGGTTCCTGGAAGCACCTTCCTTCCAACACAATGTTCCAGCAGTACGGAACGTAACTACTGGAAGATGTATGTTAGGTTCCTGGAAGCACCTTCCTTGCAACACAGTGTTCCAGCACCACGGAACGTAACTGCTGGAAGATCCATGTATTTTTTTATTCCTGGAAAGAACTCGAGTGGACTTGCAGGAAGCAAAAGTGTCTCATTTACTTCGGATCCAGTTTCCAAGGCGACATTTTCAACTACTGGAAAGAGAGTTTGTACTCCGAGTTTCAGGGACTCTTGGCGTCTTAAGCCGAGCACAAGGCTTGTACTCGCTTTCCAAACCCCATCAACTACAACACCTGGAAAGGAGAGTGTACTCTCGTTTCTGGAATCACACGTCAACAACAACTGGAACGGAGATTGTACTCTTGTTTCTGGACTCTCACGTCTTCAGCAACTGGAAAGGCGGTCGTACTCAGGTTCAAAGGTCCAATTATCGTCCTCAGTAACTGGAAAGAAGTTTGTACTCGCCGTGTTGTCTTTGCAGGAGTCGAGACTTAACTCCTGGCCCTTGCCTCCTATACCATCTTGATCGTCATCACTGACTTCTAGCCTCTTGGGCCTTATCATATCTACTCTTGAAGTTGTGTATTGAGTTTGTCTTCACCACTGCCTTAATCACCCTGAGGCTAAAAAAATACTTCCCGACATCCCTATGGTTCATCGGTGTTCTCAGCTTCCACCCGCGTCCCCTTGTTCCTGAGGCTCTTATATTCAGTATCTCCCCCTTATCTGCTATATTAATTCCCCCCTCTAGATTTTGCAATAACCATATCTCCATTCATCATTTAGAAAAGGAGTTAGCGCTCAGGTTCCAGGACCCGCTTATCTTCACCAGCAAACCTACAGAGAACTCCATCAATCCTACCCTTCTTAGCTCCATTCACGAATTGTTTCTCAGTGGAGCTTGTCGCAAGAGGGCGTCGCAGCGAGTCTGAAATTGATAGAGGAAGTCAATCAGTTTGGAACTGATAGAGGAAGTCGATATTCCGGATGACTGAGTATCGGGGGGATTCCACTTATTTTTTTTATGGTCCGCCCTTGCCTTCAGTAAACCTGTTGCTGGTGGTGTCGTGTCATCTGGCACTTCCTGTGGGTGAGATCCCTGCTGGCAGGTTGAACTCTGATGAGTGGTGTTGGTGAGCTGTTGGTGAGCTCTTGTTGTCTGTGTTTGGTGTTTGTGAGCTGCTTGAGTACTCTTTCTGTCTCATGAGTTGTGGTTGCATGCACCTCGAGTACTCTTTCTGTCTCATGAGTTGTGGTTGCATGCACCTGAGTACTCTTTCTGTCTCATGAGTTGTGTTTGCATGCACCTCGAGTACTCTTTCTGTCTCATGAGTTGTGGTTGCATGCACCTCGAGTACTCTTCTGTCTCATGAGTTGTGGTTGCATGCACCTGGAGTACTCTTTCTGTCTCATGAGTTGTGTTTGCATGCACCTCGAGTACTCTTTCTGTCTCATGAGTTGTGGTTGCATGCACCTCGAGTACTCTTTCTGTCTCATGAGTTGTGGTTGCATGCACCTCGAGTACTCTTTCTGTCTCATGAGTTGTGGTTGCATGCACCTCGAGTACTCTTTCTGTCTCATGAGTTGTGTTTGCATGCACCTCGAGTACTCTTTCTGTCTCATGAGTTGTGGTTGCATGCACCTCGAGTACTCTTTCTGTCTCATGAGTTGTGGTTGCATGCACCTCGAGTACTCTTTCTGTCTCATGAGTTGTGGTTGCATGCACCTCGAGTACTCTTTCTGTCTCATGAGTTGTGGTTGCATGCACCTCGAGTACTCTTTCTGTCTCATGAGTTGTGGTTGCATGCACCTCGAGTACTCTTTCTGTCTCATGAGTTGTGGTTGCATGCACCTCGAGTACTCTTTCTGTCTCATGAGTTGTGGTTGCGAGCTGCTGTCGGTAAACCATTGTACAAACGAAGGATCTGTGTTGGTGTGTTTCTTGAGTATCTTGGCCAACATATCTGCTTGTTGATGCCGCCCTGTTGTCCGTGAACCACAGCCAGAACCACTCAATCGTCCTGCCAGGGGAGAAGGAGCTGTCAGCAGAGAAAGAGGGGAGAACTGAAGCACGAGGGGAAGAGACACAGGGAGAGAGAGAGAGAGAGAGAGAGAGAGAGAGAGAGAGAGAGAGAGAGATACAGTTGGAAAAATCTTGTAAAATTAATTAGTGGGGGAAAACTGGGAACTGAGATACGCAAGACGCGTGAGAGGAAAAAAAATAGTCTGGTCAACACGTTTCGCCCTCTCTTAAGTAGAGTTTTATTAAACTTTAATAATAATAATAATAATCTTTATTTCTACCAGTACATGATACAACTTATACAGACCATAGCTGACATCAATGACATACTATTATACAGAAAGCCACTTGTTATGCACAGCATTTCCCGCAAATTAGGTTAATTTTGTCCCCAGGATGCGACCCACACCAATCAACTAACACCCAGGTACTCCTAGGTGAACATGGACAGCAGGTGTCTTAAGGAAACACGTCCCTGTGTTTCCACCCGTACCGGGGATCGACCCCCGGATCTCAGCGTGTGAGGACAGTGCTGCCATCTGTTTATCATTTCAGAACGTTAGTTTCTGGACGTGCTGATCAACGTCAGCCTTAAATTCAGTTAATATAGCTTGAGTTTGTGTGGGTTAGGCTGGGTTAAATAGGCCTACAGTAAGCCTATAGCTTAGACAGGGGAAATTTACTGAAAGTCGGCAGTCATGCGTCTGGCGACGAGTCGGCAGTCATGCGTCTGGCGACGAGTCGGCAGTCATGCGTCTGGCGACGAGTCGGCAGTCATGCGTCTGGCGACGAGTCGGCAGTCATGCGTCTGGCGACGAGTCGGCAGTCATGCGTCTGGCGACGAGTCGGCAGTCATGCGTCTGGCGACGAGTCGGCAGTCATGCGTCTGGCGACGAGTCGGCAGTCATGCGTCTGGCGACGAGTCGGCAGTCATGCGTCTGGCGACGAGTCGGCAGTCATGCGTCTGGCGACGGTCGGCAGTCATGCGTCTGGCGACGAGTCGGCAGTCATGCGTCTGGCGACGAGTCGGCAATCATGCGTCTGGCGACGGGTCGGCAGTCATGCGTCTGGCGACGGTCGGCAGTCATGCGTCTGGCGACGAGTCGGCAGTCATGCGTCTGGCGACGAGTCGGCAGTCATGCGTCTGGCGACGAAGTGACGGAGGAAAGAACGTAACATTAAGATATGAACGTTCAGAACAATGTTCAGATGTGGAAGTTCAGATCTGAACGTTAGTGTTACTGTCTGTTGTGTGGAATCTTCCCGAGCATTGGCCCTAGAGTACTGTGTAACCCTGTTGCCAGGAAGCCAGGTCGAATCACATAGCTCCCGACCGTGTGTTTGAAGTATACGTTTGCAAAGTTAACTGTCTGCTGTGTCAAACACCCCGAAACAAATTGTATAAACAATGTCACCTGAAACAGAACCCAGGCCCCAGGCCACAGAACACCAGGAACACAGGTAACACCAGGAACACCAGGAACACCAGGAACACCAGGAACACCAGACCAGGCAACACCAGGAAACACAGGCAACACCAGGTAACACCAGGCAACACCAGGCAACACCAGGCAACACCAGGCAACACCAGGCAACACCAGGCAACACCAGGAACACCAGGAACACCAGGAACAGGCAACACCAGGCAACACCAGGCAACACCAGGCAACACAAACACAGGCAACACCAGGCAACACCAGGAACACCAGGCAACACCAGGTAACACCAGGCAACACCAGGTAACACCAGGCAACACCAGGCAACACCAGGCAACACCAGGCAACACCAGGAAACACCAGGCAACACCAGGTAACACCAGGCAACACCAGGCAACACGAGGAACACCAGGCAACACCAGGAACACCAGACGCAACACTAGGCAACACCAGGAAACACCAGGAACACCAGGTAACACCAGGCAACACCAGGCAACACCAGGAAACACCAGGCAACACCAGGCAACACCAGGCAACACCAGGTAACACCAGGCAACACTAGGCAACACCAGGCAACACCAGGCAACACCAGGCAACACCAGGAAACACCAGGCAACACCAGGCAACACCAGGCAACACCAGGCAACACTAGGCAACACCAGGAAACACAGGCAACACCAGGTAACACCAGGCAACTAGGCAACATCAGGAACACCAGGCAACACCAGGTAACACCAGGTAACACCAGGCAACACTAGGCAACACCAGGCAACACCAGGCAACACCAGGTAACACCAGGTCACTGGCAACACCAGGAAACACCAGGAACACCAGGAACACACTAGGCAACACCAGGCAACACCAGGCACCAGGCACACCAGGCAACACCAGGCAACACACACATGGAAACACCAGGCAACACCAGGAACACCAGGCAACACCAGGCAACACCAGGCACACAGTAACACCAGCAACACCAGGCAACACCAGGCAACACCAGGCAACACCAGGAAACCAGGCACACTAGGCAACACCAGGCAACACCAGGCAACACCAGGTAACACCAACACAGGTAACACCAGGCAACACTAGGCAACACCAAGAACACCAGGTAACACCAGGTAACACCAGGCAACACCAGGCAACACCAGGAAACACCAGGCAACACCAGGCAACACCAGGTAACACCATGCAACACTAGGCAACACCAGGAAACACCAGGCAACACCAGGCAACACTAGGCAACACCAGGAAACACCAGGCAACACCAGGAAACACCAGGCAACACCAGGCAACACCAGGCAACACTAGGCAACACCAGGAAACACCAGGCAACACCAGGTAACACCAGGCAACCCTAGGCAACATCAGGAAACACCAGGCAACACCAGGTAACACCAGGTAACACCAGGCAACACCAGGCAACACCAGGAAACACCAGGCAACACCAGGTAACACCAGGCAACACTAGGCAACACCAGGAAACACCAGGCAACACCAGGTAACACCAGGCAACACTAGGCAACACCAGGAAACACCAGGCAACACCATCTAACACCAGGCAACACCAGGCAACACCAGGCAACACCAAGCAACACCAGACAACACCAGATAACACCAGGTAACACCAGGCAACACCAGGCAACACCAGGCAACACCAGGCAACACCAAGCAACACCAGACAACACCAGGTACTACCAGGTAACACCAGGCAACACCAGGCAACACCAGGCAATACCATGTAACACCAGGAAACACCAGGCAACACCAGGCAACACCAGGCAATACAAGGCAACACCAGGCAACACCAGGCAACACCAGGCAACACCAGGCAACACCAGGTAACACCAGGCAACACCAGGTAACACCAGGTAACACCAGGCAACACCAGGCAACACCAGGTAACACCAGGTAACACCAGGCAACACCAGGAAACACCAGGGAACACCAGGTAACACCAGGCAACACCAGGCAACACCAGGTAACACCAGGCAACACCAGGTAACACCAGGCAACACCAGGCAACACCAGATAACACCAGGAAACACCAGGGAACACCAGGTAACACCAGGTAACACCAGGTAACACCAGGCAACACCAGGCAACACCAGGTAACACCAGGCAACACCAGGTAACACCAGGCAACACCAGGCAACACCAGGCAACACCAGGCAACACCAGGTAACACCAGGCAACACCAGGTAACACCAGGCAACACCAGCCCTGCAAACATATATTCCAGCTAAGATTTTAACTCATTCAACAAAATCTCGTTAAAAAACAAAAATATTTTGATAAAACAATTCGATATACATTTTTGTTCAAGGAATATATATATATATATATATATATATATATATATATATATATATATATATATATATATATATATATATATATATATATATATATATATATGTGTGTGTGTGTGTGTGTGTGTGTGTGTGTGTGTTAGGTTTGAAAGGGTTCCGTGAAATAGGGACATAAAAGAGAGGTCATTAGAGGGTGGAACATAAACGCTAAATTCCGTGAAAATCCGCCTTAATGACCTGTTAGAGTGAGCACTATGTCACTCTCCCTGATGCTTCCATTTCTTCTCCCACCCACTCTTCTCCCACCCACTCTCTCCACCACTCTTCTCCCACCCACTCTTCTCCCACCCACTCTTCTCCCACCCACTCTTCCACCACTCTTCTCCCACCCACTCTTCTCCCACCCACTCTTCTCCCACCCACTCTTCTCCACACTCTTCTCCCACCCACTCTTCTCCCACACACTCTTCTCCCTCACACTCTTCTTCCACCCACTCTTCTCCCACCCACTCTTCTCCCTCACACTCTTCCCCCTCACACTCTTCTCCCTCACACTCTTCCCCTCACACTCTTCTCCCTCACACTCTTCTCCCTCACACTCTTCCCCCTCACACTCTTCTCCCACTCTTCTGTGTGTGTACTCACCTATTTGTGGTCGGAGGGGTCGCATCACAGCTCCTGGCCCCGACAGAGTACACAATTTACATAATAACATTGTCAAATATAGTTCATAAAAAATGAGTATTCTAATGCATCTCCCGTTTTCTATACAGTGTGACGACGTTTTCTATCGCCTCGTCCTGGAGTATACCTGGAATATACCTGGAGTATACCTGAAATATACCTGGAGTATGCCTTGAATATACCTGAAGTATACCTGGAGTATACTAGGAGTATACCTGGAATATACCTGAGGTATACTTGGAGTATACCAGGAGTATAACTTTAGTATACCAGGAGTATATCTGGAATATACCTGGAGGGAAAACTCGCCTAAAGAAACAGTAAAAACAGAGGAAGAACTTCAGAGAAGATCTGAAAATAAGAGAAATTGAAAATGGTGGAGAGCGAGGTGCAAGGTGCCGCTTGGTTATTCATGACTTAGTGCCAGGGAGTGCCAGAGGACGGCAGGGAGTGCTAGGTGACGGCAGGGAGTTCCAGGGGACGGCAGGGAGTGCCAGGGAACTGCAGGGAGTGCCAGGGAACTGCAGGGAGTGCTAGGTGACGGCAGGGAGTGCAAGATGACGGCAGGGAGTGCCAGGGGATTTCAGGGAGTGCCAGGGGATTTCAGGGAGTGCCAGGGAACTGCAGGGAGTGCTAGGTGACGGCAGGGAGTGCAAGATGACGGCAGGGAGTGCCAGGGGATTTCAGGGAGTGCTAGAAGACGGCAGGGAGTGCCCGGGGACTGCAGGGAGTGCCAGGGAACTGTAGGGAGTGCCAAGAAACGTCAGGGAGTGCCCTGGGACTGCAGGGAATGCCAGGAGACGGCACGGAGTGCCAGGAGACGGCAGAAAGTGTCAGGGGACGGCAGGGAGTGCAAGGGAACAGGGAGGGAATGTCAAAAACGCCAGTTAGTGCCAAAGGACGACAGGGAGGTGCTAGGGAACGCCAGGAAGTGCCAGGGGACGGCAGAGAGTGCCTGGGGACGACAGGGAGAGCCAGGGGACAGCAGGGAGTGTCAGGGAGTGCCAGGTGAGGGCAGGGAGTGCCAGGTGGCGGCAGAGAGTGTCAGGGAGTGCCAGGAGACATCAAGAAGTGCCAGGAGACTGCAGGAGTGCCAGGGGACGGCAGAGAGTGCCATTGGATGACAGAGAGTGTCAGTAAGTCCGGGAAGTGCCAGTAAGTGCCAGTAAGTTCCAGTAAGTGCCAGGAAGTGGCAGGTCTTATTTTCTTTGTATATAAATCTAGTTTAAGTTATTATAAATTCTTGAATTATTATAAATCATTAAATTATTATAAATTATTATAAACCCAACTTATTAGGTGAGCAGATAAAGGTATGATTGTGGATGATTAGACGCAGGTGGAGGTATGATTGTGGATGATTAGACACAGGTGGAGGTATGATTGTGGATCATTAGACGCAGGTGGAGGTATGATTGTGGATGATTAGACGCAGGTGGAGGTATGATTGTGGATGATTAGACGCAGGTGGAGGTATGATTGTGGATCATTAGACACAGGTGGAGGTATGATTGTGGATGATTAGACACAGGTGGAGGTATGATTGTGGATCATTAGACGCAGGTGGAGGTATGATTGTGGATGATTAGACACAGGTGGAGGTATGATTGTGGATGATTAGACGCAGGTGGAGGTATGATTGTGGATCATTAGACGCAGGTGGAGGTATGATTGTGGATCATTAGACGCAGGTGGAGGTATGATTGTGGATGATTAGACGCAGGTGGAGGTATGATTGTGGATCATTAGACGCAGGTGGAGGTATGATTGTGGATGATTAGACGCAGGTGGAGGTATGATTGTGGATGATTAGACACAGGTGGAGGTATGATTGTGGATGATTAGACGCAGGTGGAGGTATGATTGTGGATGATTAGACGCAGGTGGAGGTATGATTGTGGATGATTAGACACAGGTGGAGGTATGATTGTGGATGATTAGACACAGGTGGAGGTATGATTGTGGATGATTAGACGCAGGTGGAGGTATGATTGTGGATGATTAGACGCAGGTGGAGGTATGATTGTGATATTGACCAGGTGGAGATTGGGATATTAGACCAGGTGGAGGTATGATTGTGGATGATTAGACACAGGTGGGGTATGATTGTGGATGATTAGACACAGGTGGAGGTATGATTGTGGATGATTAGACGCAGGTGGGGTATGATTGTGGATGATTAGACACAGGTGGAGGTATGATTGTGGATGATTAGACCAGGTGGAGGTATGATTGTGGATGATTAGACACAGGTGGAGGTATGATTGTGGATGATTGAGGCAAGGTGGAGTGATGATTGTGGATGATTAGACACAGGTGGGGTATGATTGTGGATGATTAGACGCAGGTGGAGGTATGATTGTGGATGATTAGACACAGGTGGAGGTATGATTGTGGATGATTAGACGCAGGTGGGTATGATTGTGGATGATTCACAGGTGGATATGATTGTGATGATTGCCAGGTGGAGGTATGATTGTGGATGATTGAGACACAGGTGGAGGTATGATTGTGGATGATTAGACGCAGGTGGAGGTATGATTGTGGATGATTAGACACAGGTGGGGGTATGATTGTGGATGATTAGACGCAGGTGGAGGTATGATTGTGGATGATTAGACACAGGTGGAGGTATGATTGTGGATATTAGACGCAGGTGGAGGTATGATTGTGGATGATTAGACACAGGTGGAGGTATGATTGTGGATGATTAGACGCAGGTGGAGGTATGATTGTGGATGATTAGACGCAGGTGGAGGTATGATTGTGGATGATTAGACGCAGGTGGAGGTATGATTGTGATGATTAGACGCAGGTGAGTATGATTGTGTATTAGACCAGGTGGAGGTATGATTGTGGATCATTAGACGCAGGTGGGTAGATGTGGTAACCAGGTAGTATGATTGTGGATGATTAGACGCAGGTGGAGGTATGATTGTGGATGATTAGACCAGGTGGGGTATGATTGTGGATCATTAGACGCAGGTGGGGGTATGATTGTGGATGATTAGACGCAGGTGGAGGTATGATTGTGGATGATTAGACCAGGTGGGGGTATGATTGTGGATGATTAGACGCAGGTGGGGGTATGATTGTGGCTGATTAGACGCAGGTGGAGGTATGATTGTGGATCATTAGACGCAGGTGGAGGTATGATTGTGGATCATTAGACGCAGGTGAGGTATGATTGTGGTGATTAGACGCAGGTGGAGGTATGATTGTGGATGATTAGACGCAGGTGGAGGTATGATTGTGGATGATTAGACGCAGGTAGGAGATGTGGTATGAGAGTGGGGATGATTGTGATCGACGCAGGTGGAGGTATGATTGTGGATCATTAGACGCAGGTGGGTGATTGAGGTGGTATGATTGTGGACTGATTAGATTACAGGTGGAGGTATGATTGTGGATCATTAGACGCAGGTGGAGGTATGATTGTGGCTGATTAGACACAGGTGGAGGTATGATTGTGGATCATTAGACGCAGGTGGAGGTATGATTGTGGATGATTAGACGCAGGTGGAGGTATGATTGTGGATCATTAGACGCAGGTGGAGGTATGATTGTGGCTGATTAGACACAGGTGGAGGTATGATTGTGGATCATTAGACGCAGGTGGAGGTATGATTGTGGATGATTAGACACAGGTGGGGGTATGATTGTGGATGATTAGACGCAGGGTATGATTGTGAATGATTGGAAAGATGAATGCCAGTGCTATCATGCGAGAAGCGGGAGTGAGAGGAACAACAACAGCAACCTAAACATTACAGTAATCACCGAAACCAAAGCCAAGGTCACTTAGACGAACGACTTGTTGTTGGTAACTTCTTAAGACAAGTCAAGAAACAAAACAATGAGAGGTGCAGCTGCAGCAGCAGCAGCTGTAATGATCAGTAAAGTGAGAGATGCAGCTGCAGCAGCAGCAGCTGTAATGATCAGTACAGTGAGAGATGCAGCTGCAGCAGCAGCTGTAATAATCAATACAGTGAGAGGTGCAGCTGCAGCAGCAGCTGTAATAATCAATACAGTGAGTCAGTGCAGCTGAATGAATCAGTACAGTGAGAGATGCAGCTGCAGCAGCAGCTGTAATAATCAATACTGTGAGAGATGCAGCTGCAGCAGCAGCTGTAATAATCAATACAGTGAGAGATGCAGCTGCAGCAGCAGCTGTAATAATCAATACAGTGAGAGGTGCAGCAGAAACAGCAGCTGTAATAATCAATACAGTGAGAGAGGCAGCTGCAGCAGAAGCTGTAATAATCAATACAGTGAGATATGCAGATGCAGCAGCAGCAGCTGTAATAATCAATACAGTGAGAGGTGCAGCTGCAGCAGCAGCAGTAATAATCAATACAGTGAGAGGTGCATATGCAGCTGCAGCAGCAGTAATAATCAATACAGTGAGAGGTGCAGATGCAGCAGCAGCAGTAATAATCAATACAGTGAGAGGTGCAGCTGCAGCTGCAGCAGTAATAATCAATACAGTGAGAGGTGCAGATGCAGCTGCAGCAGTAATAATCAATACAGTGAGAGGTGCAGATGCAGCTGCAGCAGCAGCAGCAGTAATAATCAATACAGTGAGAGGGGCAGATGCAGCTGCAGCAGCAGCAGCAGTAATAATCAATACAGTGAGAGGTGCAGAGGCAGCAGCAGCAGTAATAATCAATACAGTGAGAGGTGCAGTGCTCAAGCATGTCCATCACGTCCTCCCAGATTCACCACGACAGTCGATTATCACCCTTGTTACTGCTAGGTGAACAGAGAGTCAGCAGGTCCAACCGCCCCAGTACTGACCTCGGGCACTTTGGTTGTGAACCGGTGACTACTGCTGCGTCCCTGGCACACTATGCACTAGCGAATGTCTGGTTGAATGACTGGTTGAATGACTGGTTGAATGTCTGGTTGAATGTCTGGTTTGTTGACTGGTTGAATGACTGGTTGAATGACTGGTTGAGTGACTGGTTGAATGACTGGTTGAATGACTAGTTGAATGACTGGTTGAATGACTGGTTGAATGTCTGGTTGAATGACTGTGAATGCTGTGTATGACTGGTTGAATGACTGGTTGAATGACTGGTTGAATGACTGGTTGAATGTCTGGTTGAATGACTGGTTGAATGACTGGTTGAATGACTGGTTGAATGACTGGTTGAATGACTGGTTGAATGACTGGTTGAATGACTGGTTGAATGACTGGTTGAATGACTGGTTGAATGTCTGGTTTGTTGACTGGTTGAATGACTGGTTGAATGACTGGTTGAATGTCTGGATTGTTGACTGGTTGAATGACTGGTTGAATGACTGGTTGAATGTCTGGTTGAATGACTGGTTGAATGACTGGTTGAATGACTGGTTGAATGTCTGGTTTGTTGAATGACTGGTTGAATGACTGGTTGAATGACTGGTTTGTTGACTGGTTGAATGTCTGGTTGAATGACTGGTTGAATGACTGGTTTGTTGACTGGTTGAATGACTGGTTGAATGACTGGTTGAATGTCTGGTTGAATGACTGGTTGAATGACTGGTTGAATGACTGGTTGAATGACTGGTTGAATGACTGGTTTGTTGACTGGTTGAATGACTGGTTGAATGACTGGTTGAATGACTGGTTGAATGTCTGGTTGAATGACTGGTTGAATGACTGGTTGAATGACTGGTTGAATGACTGGTTTGTTGACTGGTTGAATGACTGGTTGAATGACTGGTTGAATGACTGGTTGAATGACTGGTTGAATGACTGGTTTGTTGATTGGTTGAATGACTGGTTGAATGTCTGGTTGAATGACTGGTTAAATGCCTGGTTTGTTGACTGGTTGAATGTCTGGTTGAATGACTGGTTGAATGCCTGGTTTGTTGACTGGTTGAATGACTGGTTGAATGACTGGTTGAATGACTGGTTGAATGACTGGTTGAATGACTGGTTGAATGCCTGGTTTGTTGACTGGTTGAATGACTGGTTGAATGCCTGGTTGAATGTCTGGTTGAATGACTGGATGAATGACTGGTTGAATGCCTGGTTTGTTGACTGGTTGAATGTCTGGTTGAATGACTGGTTAAATGCCTGGTTTGTTGACTGGTTGAATGTCTGGTTGAATGACTGGTTGAATGCCTGGTTTGTTGACTGGTTGAATGACTGGTTGAATGACTGGTTGAATGACTGGTTGAATGACTGGTTGAATGTCTGGTTGAATGACTGGTTGAATGACTGGTTGAATGCCTGGTTGAATGACTGGTTGAATGACTGGTTGAATTACTGGTTGAATGTCTGGTTGAATGACTGGTTAAATGACTGGTTGAATGACTGGTTGAATGACTGGTTGAATAACTGGTTGAATGACTGGTTGAATGACTTGTTGAATGACTGGTTGAATGACTGGTTGAACGTCATCACATTAACTGGTCCAGTCAAAAATATCTGAGGCTAAATCCGTGCATTAATTAACAGTACGTCTTAATTGACGTTGTAACACTGGAGCCATTAACAGTACGTCTTAATTGACGTTGTAACACTGGAGCCATTAACAGTACGTCTTAATTGACGTTATAACACTGGAACCATTAACAGTACGTCTTAATTGACGTTATAACACTGGAACCATTAACAGTACGTCTTAATTGACGCTGTAACACTGGAACCATTAACAGTACGTCTTAATTGACGTTGTAACACTGGAGCCATTAACAGTACGTCTTAATTGACGCTGTAACACTGGAGCCATTAACAGTACGTCTTAATTGACGTTGTAACACTGGAGCCATTAACAGTACGTCTTAATTGACGTTGTAACACTGGAGCCATTAACAGTACGTCTTAATTGACGTTATAACACTGGAACCATTAACAGTACGTCTTAATTGACGTTATAACACTGGAACCATTAACAGTACGTCTTAATTGACGCTGTAACACTGGAACCATTAACAGTACTTCTTAATTGACGTTGTAACACTGGAGCCATTAACAGTACGTCTTAATTGACGCTGTAACACTGGAGCCATTAACAGTACGTCTTAATTGACGTTGTAACACTGGAACCATTAACAGTACGTCTTAATTGACGCTGTAACACTGGAGCCAAAAACAGTACGTCTTAATTGACGCTGTAACACTGGAGCCATTAACAGTACGTCTTAATTGACGCTGTAACACTGGAACCATTAACAGTACGTCTTAATTGACGTTGTAACACTGGAGCCATTAACAGTACGTCTTAATTGACGCTGTAACACTGGAGCCATTAACAGTACGTCTTAATTGACGTTGTAACACTGGAGCCATTAACAGTACGTCTTAATTGACGTTGTAACGCTGGAGCCATTAACAGTACGTCTTAATTGACGTTGTAACACTGGAGCCATTAAGAGTACGTCTTAATTGACGTTGTAACACTGGAGCCATTAAGAGTACGTCTTAATTGACGTTGTAACACTGGAGCCATTAACAGTACATCTTAATTGACGTTGTAACACTGGAGCCATTAACAGTACGTCTTAATTGACGTTGTAACACTGGAACCATTAACAGTACGTCTTAATTGACGTTGTAACACTGGAGCCATTAACAGTACGTCTTAATTGACGTTGTAACACTGGAGCCATTAACAGTACGTCTTAATTGACGTTGTAACACTGGAGCCATTAACAGTACGTCTTAATTGACGTTGTAACACTGGAGCCATTAACAGTACGTCTTAATTGACGTTGTAACACTGGAACCATTAACAGTACGTCTTAATTGACGTTGTAACACTGGAGCCATTAACAGTACGTCTTAATTGACGTTGTAACACTGGAGCCATTAACAGTACGTCTTAATTGACGTTGTAACACTGGAGTATTAACAGTACGTCTTAATTGACGTTGTAACACTGGAACCATTAACAGTACGTCTTAATTGACGTTGTAACACTGGAGCCATTAACAGTACGTCTTAATTGACGCTGTAACACTGGAGCCATTAACATGCCAAGGCCTTTGAAAGGAGACTATTTTTAACGATGCTATTTCAGTCTGGGGATGAGGAGGGTGAGGGAGAGAGGGAGGGGGTGAGGGATGGGAGAGGGGAGGGGAGGGGTGAGGGGAGGGGGTGAGGGGAGGTGGAGATGGTGTTGAGGGAAAGGGAGAGGGTACAGTGGTTGGGGAGATGAGTAGAGAGAGAGAGAGAGATATTCTTCCCCTTGAGTTGTTTACATAACAAAACAGTCACACACACACACATACACACACACACACACACATACACACACACGCACACAACACACACACACACACATATACACACACAAACACACATACACATACACAAACACACACAACATACAAATGTGAAGGAACGAGGAAAAAAGAGGAGAATGTAGATTTTTATGCAAATTGGAACATCAGAACATGTTCAGAAATATTCAGATTTGCAATTAATGTCTGGTCAGATTTATTCGTTATAATGTCTGCTGGGAAGAAAATCTGGGAGTTAAAACTCTGGTTAAAACGTAAGTCTGAAAGTTAAAACGCTGGTTTATAACAAAAACCTGAAAGTTAGAAAGCTGGTTTATAACGAAAATCTGAAAGTTAAAACTTTGGTTATAAAGTACAGTAGTGTGCATATTAATTGGCACAATGATGAAATAAGACATTTATCTGGAAAATTAATAAACATTTAGAAAATACACAACAATGACATGACAGATAATTGATTTAATAAGATACATGACTAACCCTTTGTTTTAAAAGCATTTCTACAAGTTTTGGCATAGAATCTACCAATGTTGAAGATATTTTGGCAAGTTCTTCGTGGTGGCACCAGGTCCTAATAACAGTAACAGTTAACTTCTCCACAGTTGAATATTCCTGTTTCTTGATCCTGTGTTTAGTTATTGCCCATAGATTCTCAGTTGGGTTGAGGTCTGGAGAGTTAGAACGCTTAGTCCACTCTCTTCGGAGAATGTCAGCAATTTTCTGGAAGTGTGGCATGGAACAAGAGCCTGCTGGAAAATGCCTTCTCCATCAGGAAAGTCTCTATCCAGGATTGCCTTGTATTTGTCACTGTTCATGGTTCCCTCAACAATAACAAGCCGTCCAGGACCTTCAGCAGTAAAACTAACCCAAAACTTGGGTGGGTGTGTTGGCGCTTATTGAATGTGTCCATTCCCAAGAGGTTCGCCTTTGTTCCATCTCACTACCACTGATCTGTACCCATGTACTTCACTACCACTGATCTGTACCCATGTACTTCACTACCACTGATCTGTACCCATGTACTTCACTACCACTGATCTGTACCCATGTACTTCACTACCACTGATCTGTACCCATGTACTTCACTGCCACTGATCTGTACCCATGTACTTCACTACCACTGATCTGTACCCATAATACTTCACTGCCACTGATCAATACCCATGTACTTCAAGAAAATATAACTTCAGAAAATATAACTTTTGTCCATTCATCAGTCGTCCATCCCTATGATCAAATGCCCACACCAGCCATTTTTTCTTCATAGCAGCAGTCAATAATTTCTTTAGCAGCTTTCTGGCAGTTCTGCCAACTTCCAGGAGCCTTCGTTGAACAGTTGAAGAATCAACATTTACGCAGCTGAAGCCAAATCTCACTGTAGATCTTCGCTGGTTTTCTTGGGATCCTTCACACAATTTCTTACGATAACCTTGTCCTCGCGAGGTGTTGCCTTGCGTTGTCTTCCACATCTTCCTCGACGCAGCCTCCACAATCACCAGCCTCGTCACATCTCTTCAGAATCCCACCAACAGTTGACTTTGCTAGGCTCAAATTTTCGGCTATTTTTCTGATACTTAGATCAGCATGTTATCTAAGAGCTGCAATACTTGCACGGAATCATAAATGATGGGGGAATGGAAAAAGAAATAATAATAATAATAATAATAATAATAATAATAATAATTATAATTATTATTACTGCTGACACAAACTTGACACTCAGAGTTCCAGGTCTAGTTCTATCCAGCAGGTCACTGACACTCAGAGTATCAGGTCTAGTTCTGTCCAGCAGGTCACTGACACTCAGAGTATCAGGTCTAGTTCTGTCCAGCAGGTCACTGACACTCAGGTATGGATCAGCCCATCAGGTCACTGACACTCAGGTATGGTTCAGCTCATCAGGTCACTGACACAAACTTGACACTCAGACAGAAAGCAATTTGTGTGACGCTCAAAGTGATAATCAGAAATTGATGTATTTGATGTTCTGATTGAATGTTGTGTCTTCTCGTCTTCTCTCTCTCTCCTTCCTGTTCTTCACTCCATCTCTATATCCTCCTTCAACTCCTTCTCTCTATCTTTCTTCACCCTTCTGGCCCTCTCTATCCATTCTTTTTCATTCCTCCCTTTCTCCATCCTTCTTCTTGTCCTCTCCCTCTCTCTATACGCCTTCCTCTCCTCTCCCTCCCTCTATCCTTTTCCCTGCCCTTCCATCTCCCTGCCCTGCCATCCCATCTCCCTACCCTTCCGTCTTGGGCGTCGTTAACCACAGCTAAGCTAATAACAGTTCTGAAAACCTTTTAATTGCAGAGGAAATATTGAACCACATATTAACACGTAACCTTACTGAGAGATCTGTGAAGGCAGGCAGGAAGAAGGAAGGAAGGACGGAGGGAGAGAAGAAATGCCAGCTGCTCTAAGCTACATCAATCACCAACTAAGAGCTATATCAGCTTGGGGAAACCGATGGCAGGTAACATTTGTACCTGAGAAAACACAAATGATGATGGTCTCTAGGCACCATGATGGTAATGCCGGAGCAGTAGTAAGTACGAATGGGAGAGTGTTGGTACCTGGGGAAGAAGTTGGTATCCTTGGGGTGAAATTTGACTCCAAACTGACCATGAAGAACCACGTTGTAAATCTTGCAAACAAGTCGACCAGGAATCTTACAGCACTTCGACGTATCTCGCATCTGCTTGACAGTAGGGGGTTGCAAGATTCTGTACGAGGCACAAGTACGCTCACACCTTGAGTATGCTCCACTTTCTTGGTTTGTCTGCCCCCCCCCATCTTATCTGCGACTGCTTGACAGAGTAGAGAACAGAGCAAGACGACTCATATCTCGCCTGGACCCATCCTGGATAGATCTGTCATTTCAGCAGAGCCTTCAACACAGGAGGTATGTGGGTGGCCTTACTGTTATGTACAAGGCCAACATTGTCAAAGTACCACACTTGGCTTCACTTAGAGGACAGCGAGAAGCAAGCTTCTATACCACAAGACGGGCAGCCAGCAGCAACTTCACTCTAGCTGTAACCTTCTCCAGAACATCACATCATCTGAGATCATTTATCCCCAGGATGACTCGAGTCTGGAACACATTCGTACAGCATTATGATGTCAACGAGATAAAGTCAGTTGATCAAATGAAATTGCTGGCCCACAGATGGCTCACAGCTGGCCCACAGATGGCTCACAGCTGGCACACAGATGGCTCCAACTTCATCCTGTTCCATACTTGTATGTTTCATAACAATAAAAATGCTTTCAAATGAGCTGATGTAGGTAACAGCTCTTAGCTTGTCAATAAAGTTAGGAATCTTTAACTTGTCAATAAAGTTAGGGATCCTTAACCTAACCTTGTCAAACCCTGTGTAAAGAGAGAGAAAGAGAGAGAGAGAGAGAGTGTGGAGATATGGGAAAGATAGGGTAAAGGAGGGAAATATAAGGGAGGAAATAGAAATAGAGAGAGGGAAGATAGTTCGAGATAGGGTTAAAAAGAGAGATAAGGGAGGAAGGAGAGAGAGAGAGAGAGAGAGAGAGAGAGAGATAGGGTTAAAAGAGGGAGACAGGGTGATACAGAAATGGGATAACAAGCTGCTTAGGGTACTTCTCTCTCTCTCTCTCTTTCTTCCTCCTCCTCCTCCTCTTCCTCCTCCTCCTCCTCCTCCTCCTCCTCCTCCTCCTCCTCCTCTTCCTCCTCCTCTTCCTCTTACTCTTTTTCCTCCTCAAGTTTTTAAAAAAAATATTGGAATATTTTTCTCGTTTTTGCATTTAGTTATAAAATGTTGGTCAAGTAATTAGTTGTTGATGTGTTGGGGAGGGAAGGAAGGAGGGAGGGATGGAGGGAAGGAAGGAGGAGGGATGGAGAAGGAAGGGGAGGAAGAGGGAAGAGGAAGGAGCAGAAGTGGAAGAAAGCAATAGAGGAGAGTAGGAAGATGAGAGAGAGAGAGAACCAATTAGTTTGTTACAGAGAACGGATCAAAAGTCTTCTTATAGGCGATTTTTCAGTCTTTGTAGAACTTTATCAAGACGTAGACCTAGTGTACTTGTTGTTGGGTGTCCGTGTACGTTGTTGTCACTGTACTTGTTGTTGGGTGTCCGTGTACGTTGTTGTCACTGTACTTGTTGTTGGGTGTCCGTGTACGTTGTTGTCTCTGTACTTGTTGTTGGGTGTCCGTGTACGTTGTTGTCACTGTACTTGTTGTTGGGTGTCCGTGTACGTTGTTGTCACTGTACTTGTTGTTGGGTGTCCGTGTACGTTGTTGTCACTGTACTTGTTGTTGGGTGTCCGTGTACGTTGTTGTCACTGTACTTGTTGTTGGGTGTCCGTGTACGTTGTTGTCTCTGTACTTGTTGTTGGGTGTCCGTGTACGTTGTTGTCACTGTACTTGTTGTTGGGTGTCCGTGTACGTTGTTGTCACTGTACTTGTTGTTGGGTGTCCGTGTACGTTGTTGTCACTGTACTTGTTGTTGGGTGTCCGTGTACGTTGTTGTCACTGTACTTGTTGTTGGATGTCCGTGTACGTAGTTGTCACTGTACTTGTTGATGGTTGTCCGTGTACGTTGTTGTCACTGTACTTGTTGTTGGGTGTCCGTGTACGTTGTTGTCACTGTACTTGTTGTTGGGTGTCCGTGTACGTTGTTGTCACTGAACTTGTTGGTGGGTGTCCGTGTACGTTGCTGTCACTGTTCTTGTTAGTGGGTGTTCATGTACGTGGGTGTCACTGTACTTGTTGGTGGGTGTCCGTGTACGTTGTTGTCACTGTACTTGTTGGTGGGTGTCCGTGTACGTTAGTGTCAGTGTACTTTGTGGTGGGTGTTCGTGTACGTTGCTGTCACTGTTCTTGGTGGGTGTCCGTGTACGTTAGTGTCAGTGTACTTGTTGTTGGGTGTCCGTGTACGTTGCTGTCACTGTACTTGTTGGTGGGTGTCCGTTTACGTTGCTGTCACTGTTCTTGTTGGTGGGTGTTCATGTACGTGGGTGTCACTGTACTTGTTGGTGGGTGTCCGTGTACGTTGTTGTCTCTGTACTTGGCGGGAGTCCGTGTACGTTGCTGTCACTGTTTTTGTTGGTGGGTGTTCATGTACGTGGGTGTCACTGTACTTGTTGGTGGGTGTCCGTGTACGTTGTTGTCTCTGTACTTGGTGGGAGTCCGTGTACGTTGCTGTCACTGTTTTTGTTGGTGGGTGTTCATGTACGTGGGTGTCACTGTACTTGTTGGTGGGTGTCCATGTACGTTGTCACTGTACTTGTTGGTGGGTGTCCGTGTACGTCGTTGTCACTGTGCTTGTTGGTTGGTGTCCGTGTACGTCGTTGTCACTGTACTTGTTTGGTGGGTGTCCGTGTACGTTAGTGTCAGTGTACTTGCGTACGCGTCTAGACTGCGTGTTGTGACACCAACGTAAAATCCCTCACAACCGCCACAAGGGATATAGTACCCGCCTGATCCCCCTCATATTACAACGCCTTCTACGGCTCCGTTGAACCCTAGATATTACGACCGCTATGTTGGTGTTGCTTTGAGAACCCGAATTATTATCTAAGGCGCGGTTTTTTTTTCCCCCACAAAGTCTTGGAAAATGAACCCGCGTCTTATATGCTCAAGGTAGGTTTGAAAGGGTAGACTTTGGGTTATACTTCAGCAGTTGAATACATTGTGCCCCTTATACGCCGGAAAACACTTATATATATATATAAACCCATGAATCATGCTAACGGTATGAAGGGTATACTGGGTATGTCAAGGGAGGGAGGGTTGGTTTAATGGGGGTATAGGGTAGAGTATAAAACACAGGGTATCAGCTTCCTACCATTACCCTGGTAATTTCCCCGTAATTAACCTGTCAGGTATTTCCTTGCCGTCCTCCACAGTGATGCAAATTCATTTTGACTCTGAAGGGAGATAAACACACCCGGTGTTGAGTAGAGAACCGTGGCTATTGTCTCTTGTAACCTGCTTAATAACACCAGAATTATAATAATATTAATAATAATAATAATAATAATAATAATAATAATAATATTAACAATAATATAATAATAATAAAATTATAATAATAATAATAATAATATTATTATTATTATTATTATTATTATTATTATTATTATTATTATTGTGTGTTAAGTCACATTTTTTGTGTTTTTTCCTATCAAGTTATTCTTCCTCTTCCTCCATTCTTTATCCTTATCATTCCCTCCCTCCCACCATCTCCTTTATCATCCACTCCCTCCCACCATCTCCTCCCTCCCATCATCTCCTCCCTTATCATCCCTCCCTCCCACCATCTCCTCCCTCCCACCATCTCCTCCCTCCCTCCATCTCCTCCCTTATCATCCCCTCCCTCCCACCATCTCCTCCCTTATCATACCCTCCCTCCCACCATCTCCTCCCTCCCATCATCTCCTCCCTTATCATCCCCTCCCTCCCACCATCTCCTCCCTTATCATCCCCTCCCTCCCACCATCTCCTCCCTTATCATCCCCTCCCTCCCACCATCTCCTCCCTTATCATCCCTCCCTCCCTCCATCTCCTCCCTTATCATCCCTCCCTCCCACCATCTCCTCCCTTATCATCCCTCCCTCTCCTCCACCTCCTCCCTTATCATCCCTCCCTCCCACCATCTCCTCCTTATCATCCCTCCCTCCCTCCATCTCCTCCCTTATCATCCCTCCCTCCCACCATCTCCTCCCTTATCATCCCCTCCCTCCCTCCATCTCCTTATCATCCTCCCTCCCACCATCTCCTCCCTCCCTCCATCTCCTCCCTTATCATCCCTCCCTCCCACCATCTCCTCCCTTATCATACCCTCCCTCCCACCATCTCCTCCCTCCCATCATCTCCTCCCTTATCATCCCTCCCTCCCACCATCCCCTCCCTCCCATCATCTCCTCCCTTATCATCCCTCCCTCCCACCATCTCCTCCCTTATCATCCCCTCCCTCCCACCATCTCCTCCCTTATCATCCCTCCCTCCCACCATCTCCTCCCTTATCATCTCCTCCCTCACCATCTCCTCCTTATCATCCCCTCCCTCCCACCATCTCCTCCCTTATCATCCCTCCTCTCCACCATCTCCTCCCTTATCATCCCCTCCCACCATCTCCTCCTTATCATCTCCTCCCTCCCACCATCTCCTCCCTTATCATCCCCTCCCACCATCTCCTCCCTTATCATCTCCTCCCTCCCTCCATCTCCTCCCTTATCATCCCTCCCTCCCATCATCTCCTCCCTTATCATCCCTCCCTCCCACCATCTCCATCCCTCAATAAGACACTCAACACAGACACAGTCTGGGTCAGTGTTGACGTTCGTGGATTGCTCTCTGGTTCTCCAGCGGCAAATCCGACTTCATTCTCTTCCTACCCCGACACCAGAGATAAGGTTATTAAAGGTGTGATCCTTGTGCTTTACGGGTGTTATTATCGCCCTTAATGGTGCTAAGGGAGAGTGTCAATTACTGCTGCTGCCCCTTAACACCCCCTTGTTTATGGGTTCCTTCAACCATTTTCGCCTTGTCGATACTTCCCTTTGCTTCCCATCTCCTTTTATCCCCTCTGTCTTCCTCTTAGTTGCTTCCTTTATTGTCTGCTTCTGGTCGCTTTGCTCCATACATCTTCCCCCATCTTTCCTCCCTCTTTCTTATCTCCTTTCCCCTTTTCCTTATTCTTATCTCCCTTACCCTCTTCCTTATTCTTATCTCTCTTCCCTATTCATATCTCCCTTCCCCTCTTCCCTATTCTTATCTCCCTTCCCCTCTTCCCTATTCTTCTTCCGCTTTTTCTTACTTCATTTCTAGTCTCACTTACTTCCCGTCTACTCTCCCCTTCCTTCTTCTCTCCCTTACTTCCCTTCCCTTCAGCAATAATAACAACAACAACAATAATAATAATAATAATAATAATAATAATAATAATAATAATAATATTAATGGCATTTGTTAAGTCGCAGATATTTCAGTACAGAGAGAAAATAATGATGGATATGAAATATCTCACTTTTTCATTTTCTCTCTTTCTTAGGTAAGATTGGCGAGGCGAAACTTGGCGAGGCGAAACGTAAGTTGTTAATGGGGTTTATTCCAAGTTAGGTTTCAAGTTACCCATGACTTGCCATGTTTTTCTCTTTATTGGAGAGAGGAGAGAGAGAGAGAGAGAGAGAGAGAGTAGAGAGAGAGAGAGAGAGAGAGAGTGGTAGTAGTGGTAGTTGTGGCAATGGTAGTGGTGGTGGTAGTAGTGGTAGTGGTGGTAGTAGTAGTAGTGGTGGTGGTAGTAGTAGTAGTAGTGGTAGTGGTGGTAGTGGTAGTGGTGGTAGTGGTAGTGGTGGTAGTAGTGGTAGTTGTGGTGGTAGTAGTGTAGTGGTGGTATAGTGGTAGTGGTGGTGGTAGTAGTGGTAGTGGTGTGGTGGTGTGTAGTGTGTAGTGGTGGTAGTAGTGGTAGTGGTGGTGGTAGTAGTAGTGTGTAGTAGTGGTGTGTGGTGGTAGTAGTAGTAGTAGTGTAGTGGTGGTAGTAGTGTAGTGGTAGTGGTGGTGGTGGAGTGGTAGTGGTGGTAGTAGTAGTAGTGGTGTGGTGGTAGTGTGGAGTGGTAGTGGTGGTGGTGGAGTGGTAGTGGTGGTGGAGTAGTGGTAGTGGTAGGTGAGTGGCAGTGGTAGTGGTGAGTGGTGGCAGTGGTAGTGGTGGTAGTAGTGGTAGAGTGGTAGTGGTGGCAGTGGTAGTGGTGGTGGTGGAGTGGTAGTGGTGGGTGGAGTGGTAGTGGTGGCAGTGGTAGTGGTAGTGGTGGCAGTGGTAGTGGTGGTGGTGGCAGTGGTAGTGGTAGTGGTGGCAGTGGTAGTGGTGGTGGTAGTGGTAGTGGTAGTGGTGGCAGTGGTAGTGGTAGTGGTGGCAGTGGTAGTGGTAGTGGTGGCAGTGGTAGTGGTGGTGGTGGCAGTGGTAGTGGTGGCAGTGGTAGTGGTAGTGGTGGCAGTGGCAGTGGTAGTGGTGGACTCCACAAAGTCTTGGAAGAGCTTTGTCATAAGCTCTACGTGGTTCCCTGTGTGAGCTAGTGGATGGATCTCAAAAGAGCTCTATCATGCACTGCCAGGCGCTCTTTAAGGCACCACTTTATCCACACTCGTCACTGACAAACACAGGTGTGTATTTGCAGGTGTGTATTTGTAGGTGTGTGTTTGCAGGTGTGTGTTTGCAGATGTGTATTTAAAGGTATATATTTGCAGGTGTGTATTTGCAGGTGTGTATTTGCAGGTGTGAGTTTGCAGGTGTGTATTTGCAGTTGTGTATTTGCAGGTGTATGTTTGTATTCCGTCTTGATCCCCGGGGGAATCACATTGTATACACAACCTCCAGCCCCCAGGGAAGGACGACTGTGAAGTTGTAGGCTTGTGTTTACGTAGTTTGCAGGCCTCCAGAGGAATCACATCGACTACACAAGGCCGGCAGCCACTGGAGAATCTTGTTTATTTTAAACGTAATTACAGTTAAAAGCTCCCAACGTTATTTGCCCGGCCTTTTCTTAATGAACTGCGTTGTTTGTATTTTGGCTTACAGCGTCACAGACAGGACAATCTATGTCACTGGTTAATGGCTCTATATACTGGCTTACTTCACAGGACAATCTACGTCACTGGTTAATGCTATGAGTGTAATAATATGGAAATCAGTTAAGAATGTTGGAGTGTGTGGAGGAGTTGTGACCTTCGTGGTGGTAAACAATCTTGAGTGTGTATTGCAGTGTTGATTCGTTTGAGTGTTCTTAGTTGAGGTTGTTGAAGGGCCCAGCATCTGCTCCAGTTGATAACTGACTTGTCTTCACTTTTGGGGGACTCTCTTCTTTTGATCAAGATTGATGGATTGAACACGTCGACTCTAGGTGAGGGACTGATCACCTCAAACTCCTCCTCCTGGTCTTCCACCTTTCTCTGCTTTGGACTGAAGAAGCCACTGGCGGGCGAAACGTGTCCAGACTAAAGATACCCAAATATTGCTCGATTGTGGATGTGGATGAATTATTTCTAAACCATTTTCCACATCATTTTGTGGATCAACATTGAGAGAGAGAGAGAGAGAGAAAGAGAGAGAGAGAAAGAGAGAGAGAGAGAGAGTGAATAAAGGCAAGTATATGTATATATTGTTGTATTTGGGTGTCAAAATTGAACATTGTATTGAAGATGAGGTCTGAAAAACAAAAAGGTAGATAGATAGATAGATAGATGAGAGAGAGAGAGAGAGAGAGAGAGAGAGAGAGAGAGAGAGAGAGAGAGAGAGAGAAATTAGGTCTAAACCACACAACAATTGTATTTACATTCTCTCTACCAATAAGAGTTTCCACAAACAATCAACTGTACACACACAACGCGGGTCTCCCGCCGCTGAAGTGTGCCGCCGTTACGCTCAACGACATCATTTGTGGAAACGGCACCGTTAAAAATCGTTAAAACCGTTAAAAACCGTTAAGACCGTTAAAGCCGTTAGGTCCTGCGTAACCGTACGCAGTGGAGGAGAGGCAGGAGTCAAGTGCCCGCCAGAGTACCTAACATATATGTATATATATAATACGTATATATATATTTCTTGGAACGGGAGCTAGAGGTCTACTGCAAAGATATATATATATATATATATATATATATATATATATATATATATATATATATAGCTTGAAAGTTCCCACACCTCCGTATGTCCTCGGACCAAGGTAAAAACACATAGCTCTGTGCTGTGTGCTTGGTTCTTGTAATATATATATATATATATACACGTGAAGTGCATGTCTTACTGTATCAAGACATGATTTTGGTGACATGCGGCGTTATGACCCTCGTGTAGTAGATAGGTTTTAAACCCCATTTAGCAAACCAGATTCACTATATATAACGGCTGGGCCAGGAGCTAGAGGTCTACCTTGAGAGATGGGTGAGTACAAGTGGGTGATGAGATGTTGCTCTGGCACTTACCACTTAAGTTGTTCTGGCACTTACCACTTAAGTTGCTCTGGCACTTACCACTTAAGTTGCTCTGGCACTTACCACTTAAGTTGCTCTGGCACTTACCACTTAAGTTGCTCTGGCACTTACCGCTTAAGTTGCTCTGGCACTTACCACTTAAGTTGCTCTGGCACTTACCGCTTAAGTTGCTCTGGCACTTACCGCTTAAGTTGTTCTGGCACTTACCACTTAAGTTCCTCTGGCACTTACACTATAATTAAAAAAAAAACCGAGAGGCGTGGAGGAGGGAGAGAGGGAGTAAAGGAGGAAGGGAGGGAACAAGGGAGGAAGAGGAGGGAGGGATGGAAGAAAGGAGGGAGAGAGGAAAGAAAGGAGGAAGGGAGCGAAGGAAGGAGGGAGGGAGGGGGAGGGAAGAAGGGAGGAAGAGGAGGAAGGGAAGGAGGGAGGGAGGGAAGGAAGGATGCAGGTAGGGAGAGGCAAGAGAAAGCAAGGAATGAAGTAAGCAAGAGAAGGGAGATGGAGGAGTTGTTTAGAAGGAAGGAAGGTGGAGTAAGGAAGGAGGGTGAAGGAAGTATCCAAGAAGGAAGTGTAGGAGGAAGCAAGAAGGAGCGATACGGTGAGTAGGAGGGAAGTGAAAGGTAGTTGGAGTGTGTGTACTCACCTAGTTGTTATGGCAAGGGTCGAGTCATAGCTCTTGGACCCCCTCTTCATTAAACTGCGCTTCGTCACACACACACACAATCAAAATGCCATTTCTAATGCAAATTCTAATGCCAATTATCTCTCTCATTGAACACAACAAAATATTTCTCATTTATTCTCCATGATAATTATTTTCCAATATTTTTAATTACTCTAATTTTCATTATTAATAATTAAAATTTCAATTAAAAAATTTGAGTGTGATTATAATTATAATTTTAATTAGCAGTTAAAAATATCAATACAACTGTAATAGTAAATAAATCGTTATAACTATGGTCAATAATGATTTTTATTATTATTATCAATAATAATTAACGACATGCTGATTAATAATAACTGCAGTTATTTTTAATTAGTAGTAATGAGAATACGATTAATTATTAGCAGTAAAATTATAATATAAATTATCTCTGATTACTTTTATAAATATATATATATATATATATATATATATATATATATATATATATATAATTAATTTTGCTATGGTATATACACCGAGGGATGTGTATCTCTGTATATACACCTATCATTGTATACACGTCGAAACTTACGTATTTCTTAATGTATATTCGTCTAGATGTTTATATGCCACTTCTTACAGAAAGGTCTGCCCCTGTAACAGTCAGACTGTTTGTGGTGTTTGTAACAGGTTGTCGAATTAACATGGGTTTCGTTATCCCTTGAATATTAATAGAGTTTCGGGATCACAACGAGGTGGTGATAATCCAACGAAATATAATTTGAGATGTTTATTAACAGAGTTGTCTAGGTGGACCAAATCAAAGTACATGAATTTGATATAATTTTGGATATAAGCTCCTGCACTTCTCTTGTAGTGCAATGTTAAATTGTACATATAGTAGTATAGTGCTGAAGGTACATTTCGTAACAGTACGACTCATAAGTACCGTCTGGTACGTTACTACCAAGTATAAAAATACTGGTATAAACAAGTGTGTGTGTGAGTGTGTTCTCAGAGTGTTTATATGTCTCAGTAAGACTCGACTTAAGACTTAAACAGTGACTTACTAAATGTCCTCAAATAATCTCTCCTCTTGACTAACAAGGCAATCAAAACAGCTTGCTTAAACAATATGACGATTCGCCAACAGCAATAATGTAACAAACAGCAGCGCAGCGTCAGGAACAGGGAGACAAAATAACGACACTAACTGGGGACCATCAGCAGATCCTCCATAAAAGTCATAAAACTCCCTTAATACTGAAACTAAGTTCAGCGTAACCAAATTCCCGACTACGACGGTGCGTAGATGCCACACAAAATAGGTCAGAAGCTTTACCTTGGGACCTGGGTTGACTTAGAGTGTCATTATGACGCACAACCTCAGTAAAACGTCAAAAAAATCACTAAGTCTGAACAATGCTCTGTGTATAGTTACACAGAGGTACAAGAAGTAGGTTTCGACTCACCAACGAAACCAAACTCTTTCAAAACAGTCTAAATAATGTACAGACAGACAGAGACGAGAGACGTGCTCCCCGGACCAGGAGCAGATGGAGGGAGAGGTGCTGGTCAAGTGATGACCAGCTGTGGAGAGAGCCATTTGTCGACTACAAGCCTCACATCAGGTGATATCACGTGACTCGCCCCGTGCTACTCCACCTGACACAAAAAGAGCGGTAGTTAGCAAGGCAGTTTGCGACGGTGGACAGCCAATCACAACTCTTCAACAGCGAGCACAGGGAGAAGTGTAATATGTTACAAGCTACCTACATACATAGCTAATATAATAAGTCAAATAATAATATAAAGCAACATATTTTCATTTTAGCTATTAATGAAAATATCGGCAATATAAAATAATATGAAAAGGTAAATATATACATATAATTTACATAAATATACACTATAAACATTGGGCCCCATTCAGGGGGCGCAATACACTGTATATACACTGAGAGTTTGTGTAAGAGTGTGTGTGTGTGTGTGTGTGTGTGTGTGTGTGCGTATACGCAAGAGATAGCGTAAGTACGTCTATGTATATCCTAGTGGCTGGTCTTCCGTGCGTAGTACAGTGGCGCCTTACGCAGCGGGACGCTGGTCGTCAAAATAGCCAGGGCATTTTGAGTCAGACTTACACAGAAAAATGGTGGGTTGACACGTTTTGACAAGTCCATTTGCGGAGTCATTTGCAAAACTTGTCAATTCATGACGTGGTATGCAAATATAGAGAGAGGAGCTTTAATGAAGTGCTAGCTTCACCCTTAGTTATAAATAACACAAGGCTTATTTTGTCGTGTCTCCTGTCCGGTGTGTTGTGGTGTGTGTTGTGGTGTGTGTTGTGGTGTGTGTTGTGTGTGTGTTGTGGTGTGTGTTGTGGTGTGTGTTGTGTGTATTGCGACCTCAGAGTCAGTACACCATAAATATATATATATATATATATATATATATATATATATATATATATATATATATATATATATATTTTTTTTCATATAAATTTACATTTCTGATGTTTGCAATGTAAAATGACTTATATTATTAGCTAATGTATGTAGTTAGGATGTAACAACTACACCTATTATTGTGCTGGTTGTTGGAAAGGTTTGACTACTGACCCATGCTGGTACCCTTCCTGACGTTGGCTCTGCAGGCCCTGATTCCCTCTCTCTCTCTCTCACTCCTGCTGTAGAGAACATCTCTGTCTGCTCTGTCTGGGAGAACACTGTTCTTCTCAGCTTGTGTTATTTAGACTGTTTTTGGTAGAGTATATCTCTATGCAACTCAGTTGACAGAACATTATTTAGACTTGGTAGTGGAGACACTCTCTATATCTCTGGTCCCGAGTTCAACTCTTCAACCTACATTATTCTGGTACCTACGCACTGTCGTAGTCGGGAAATTGGTATTGCCGAACTCAGGTCCAGTAATAAGGGAGTTTAATGCCTTTCGTGTAGGATCTGTTGAAGTTCCACAGTTAGGGTCGTTTTTGGGTGTTGATTCCTTGCCTGCCGCTAATGGGTCGTCATATTGTTCAAGCAAGCTGTTTGTATCGATGGTCTAGAAGTTAGCGTATTTTGGGACTTGTTGTCAGTCACATTTTAAGTCTACGTCGAGTCAGTCTGAGTACATACCCAGCACTTACACAAACACACACACACACACATCATTACTCTTGTACTTATGAGTACATCTCATCACAACAACGTACAAGACGGTACATATTAAGAACAGTACATTATCTTAAGTGTGCACATAGTACCATACGATTATATGTACAGAATAACTAAGATATATAAATATACCAACTTATACTCCAAGAGTATATTTATTTACTGTAATTATTACCACCCAGACACCTTTGGTATTACAGATCTCAATTTATATTTGGTTGGTTTGTGTTCATTCAATTGCAGTCCAAAAAAACTCTATCGAGAAGCCACATAATTTAAGGGAAAACTGAACTAGAATATTCTCTAACTGTCACGACACCAGAAATATGTTGCTAAAAGGTACATCACTAAGCTGGCTTTCTAGTATCCTCTGGAGATATATTCCCTTAACAGATGACTAATTTTGTAACAGTGTGTGTGTGTGTGTACTCACCTGTTGTACTCACCTAATTGTGGCTGCAGGGATCGAGTCATAGGTCCTGGCCCCGCCTGTGGTGTGTGTGTATGTGTGTGTGAGTGAGTATAATAATTAACAGTGTAAACACTAAACACTAGCAGTGTAAACACTGACACAGTGTAAACACTGACACAGTATAAACACTGACACACAGTGTAAACACTGACACACAGTGTAAACACTGACACAGTGTAAACACTGATACAGTGTAAACACTGATACAGTGTAAACACTGATACAGTATAAACACTGATACAGTATAAACACTGACACACAGTGTAAACACTGACACAGTGTAAACACTGACACAGTGTAAACACTGACACAGTGTAAACACTGATACAGTGTAAACACTGATACAGTATAAACACTGACACACAGTGTAAACAAGGGGGTTTATAACGTGTGTTCCACTACGTTAGGTTAAGCACCAGGTAACTGCTTGCTTTGTTAGGCAAATATCTCCTTAGTGTCCCACCTGATCGTTTAAGATGGTGGTAGTGGTGGTGGTGGAGTTGCCGGTGGAGGTAGTGGTAGTGGTGGAGGTAGTGGTAGTGGTGGTGGTAGTGGTAGTAGTGGTGGTAGTGGAGGTGGTGGTGCCGGTGGAGGTAGTAGTGGTAGTAGTGGCGGTAGTGGTGGTAGTTGTGGTGGTGGTGGTGGTAGTGGTGGTGGTGGTAGTTGTGGTGGTAGTAGTGGTGGTGGTAGTGGTGGTGGTGGTGGTAGTAGTGGTGGTGGTAGTAGTGGTGGTGGTAGTAGTGGTGGTGGTAGTAGTGGTGGTGGTAGTGGTGGTGGTGGTGGTAGTAGTGGTGGTGGTAGTAGTGGTGGTGGTAGTAGTGGTGGTGGTAGTGGTAGTAGTGGTGGTAGTGGTGGTGGTGGTAGTAGTGGTGGTGGTAGTAGTTGTGGTGGTAGTGGTGGTGGTGGTAGTGGTGGTGGTGGTAGTGGTGGTGGTGGTAGTGGTGGTAGTGGTGGTGGTGGTGGTGGTGGTGTTAGTGGTGGTGGTAGTGGTTATGGTGGTGGTGGTGTTAGTGGTGGTTGTGGTAGTAGTGGTGGTAGTGGTGGTGGTAGTAGTGGTGGTAGTGGTGGTGGTGGTAGTGGTGGTAGTAGTAGTGGTGGTGGTGGTGGTGCTAGTGGTGGTTGTGGTAGTGGTGGTAGTGTTGTTGTTGTGTTCCAATTCCATGGTTCCATGTTCCAGTTCCTTGGTTCCGTGTTCTGGCTCCGTGTTCCGTGTTCAGTGTTCTGGTTCCTTGGTTCCGTGTTCAGTGTTCTGGTTCCTTGGTTCCGTGTTCAGTGTTCTGGTTCCTTGGTTCCGTGTTCAGTGTTCTGGTTCCTTGGTTCCGTGTTCCGTGTTCCGGTTCCTAATTTACAGTGGCCCCTACTTTATTATGGTCTGTAATCAATTTTTAATTTCCCAAGATTGGTTGGTCAACATTTTATTTGCTGTTGATGGTTAATTATCTCTAGAGAGAGAGAGAGAGAGAGAGAGAGAGAGAGAGAGAGAGAGAGAAGAGAGAGATTAGTTATTTTAGCAGATAGCTAAATAAATAGATAAATAGATAGATAGATAAATAGATAGATAGATAAATAGATAGATAGACATATTCCGCCCGGTTTTTGGTAATTTCTGAATGGTGGTTTAGTATTCCGGTTTAGGAGTTTGTGTAACCCAACCTGACGTAAGTTAACCCAACCTGACGTAAGTTAACACAACCTGACGTAAGATACCCCAAACTGACGTAAGTTAACCCAGCCTGACGTAAGTTAACCCAACCCGACGTAAGTTAACTCAACCTGACGTGTTACAATGACGTTTAACCCAACTGACGTAAGTTAACACAACCTGAATTACGTTAACCCAATCTGATATAAGTTAACCTAACCTGACGTAAGTTAACACAACCTAACTTAAGTTACAATACTGACTAGTATACACATGAGGTGGTTGCTTGATGTGGTTGTAATGAGTGTTTAAATGAGCTGTTGACTAGAATGGTGAGTGTATGTGAGTTGTTGTATGTGGTGGTTGTTGTATGTGGTGGTTGTTATATGAAAGGTGGCAGTTGTATGAGGTGGCAGTTGTATGACTGGTGGCAGTTGTATGAGGTGCAGTCGTATGAAGGGTGGCAGTTGTATAAGGTGGCAGTTGTATGATGGGTGGCAGTTGTATAAGGTGGCAGTTGTATGAAGGGTGGCAGTTGTATGATGGGTGGCAGTTGTATAAGGTGGCAGTTGTATGATGGGTGGCAGTTGTATGAGGTGGCAGTTGTATGATGGGTGGCAGTTGTATTAGGTGGCAGTTGTATGATGGTGGCAGTTGTATGAGAGTGGTCAGTTAGGTATTTGATGGGTGGCAGTTGTATGAGGTGGCAGTTGTATGATGGGTGGCAGTTGTATGAGGTGGCAGTTGTATGATGGGTGGCAGTTGTATGAGGTGGCAGTTGTATGATGGGTGGCAGTTGTATGAGGTGGCAGTTGTATGATGGGTGGCAGTTGTATGAAGTGGCAGTTGTATGATGGGTGGCAGTTGTATGATGGGTGGCAGTTGTATGATGGGTGGCAGTTGTATGATGGGTGGCAGTTGTATGATGGGTGGCAGTTGTATGATGGGTGGCAGTTGTATGAAGTGGCAGTTGTATGATGGGTGGCAGGTAACAGGTTCTATGATGTTGGCAGTCACTGAGGGAGTCAGTTTCCTTGACAACGAGATCAGCTGGAGCCGGGAGAGAGAGGGGATGAGCAGGGGAGAGGGAGGGGATGAGCAGGGGAGAGGGAGGGGATGAGCAGGGGAGAGAGAGGGAATGGGCAGGGGGAGTTAGGGGATGGGCAGGAGAGAGGGAGGGGATGAGCAGGGGATAGGGAGGAGCGAGGGCCAGAGGAGAGGGAGGGGAGAGAGCCAGGGGATTTGGGAGGGAGAGTTGAAGGCCCACTCAGAGAGCAGATTCACCCCAACCCACTCTTAAACGGGGCCACTCAGCGAGGACAGCAGTATCGGTATGTAAACAGAAAGGTGTATATACCTGTGTGTTGTACAGGATATACACAGTGGTATATATGTGTGTGTGTGTGTATACTCAGAGGTGTGTCTATGTATGTATACCCACAGATATATATATATATATATATATATATATATATATATATATATATATATATATATATATATATGTATATATATATATATATATATATATATATATATATATATATATATATATATACATATACATATACATATTTACATATGCAAAACAATCGCAGACAGGCGATCTTAACAATGCAAGACAAGACACACACACACAGCAGGGAGAGCAGAGACCCAGTAGCAGACAGCGAAGAGGCGGGGCCAGGAGCTGAGACTCGACCCCTGCAACCACAATTAGGTGAGTACAATTAGGTGAGTACACCAGTTGATAGGTGTGAAGCATGGGCTTTAAATGTTGCAGCGAGGACGAGTGTGGAGGCATCTCTTCACCTCATCTTCCACTGTTCTTCACTGGACTGAAGAAACCACTGGCTGGAGAAACATTTCCACAAAGATACCCAAATAGCGGGTTTCTAAACCATTTAAATCCCCATTAAGATGCGTCTGAGGGCGACATATGGTGTGAATATTATAGTTCGGTAGTTATCAAGAGGTGTGTAAAGGCTAAAGGTGTTACTTAGCGGGCCGAGGAAGGGTTACCCAGGTAGTTTGGACATTTAGAAAGGATGGAATAAAACAGAAGGGCGTATAAATCTGGGGTATAGGGAATGAGGGGTAGGGGTCGTCTTAGGAGTGGTTGGAGGAAGGTTTTGAGTGCTAAGGGGCTTGGACATCCTACAGGCTTATATAAACGTGTTAGACAGGAGTGGAGACAAGTGTTTTTTATGACTCGACGTGCTGTTGGAATGTGAGCAAGGTAACAGTTACGAAAGGGATGGGTGAAAACCGGTTAGCCGGACTCGAGTCCTGGAGGTGGCGAGTACCGCTCCTGGTGAGGAGGTCACAGGTGAGGAGGTCGCAGGTCCCGAGAACATCTCGTCTCCGGCGGCGGAAGTGTCACCCTTTCCCCCCTCCTTCCCCTCACCCCTTTCCCCTCATCCCCTCATCCCCCTTCCCCTCTCCCCTTTAATCTATAGCCACTAGATAACCCCCCCATATAACAGGCACGTAAAAGGACCAACGCTGCACTTCAGAAAATAATAAAAGAAATTCTTGTGTGTCTGAGGTCTTCCCTCCCATCTCCCTCCCCACCCTTCCCTCTCTACCTCAAGTTCCATTACTTCCCCTCTCTCGCTCTCTCTTTCCTTCTCATTCCTCGCCTCTCTCTCTCTCTCTCTCTCCCTTTCTCTCCTTTCTAACCATCCTCTTCTTATCACTCCTAGTTTTTATCTTTATTCCCTTCTTCTCATTTTCTTACTCTACCTTAAAATAATTGTTAAAGACGAGAGAGAGAGAGATATAGAGAGAGAGAAAGAAAGAAAGAAAGAAAGAAAGAGAGAGAGAGAGAGAGAGAGAGAGAGAGAGAGAGAGAGAGAGAGAGAGAGCTGATGAAGGTAACAGCTCTTAGCTTGTAAATAAAGGTAAGAACCTTAACCTAACCTTGTAAAACCCTGTGTAAAAAATAGAAAATGAGAAAGAGAGAGAGGGGAGAGAAAGGAGGAAGAGAGACAGAGGGGAAAGAGAAAGAGAAAGAGAGGGAAGGTGGGGGGGAGAGAGGAGAGGAAAAGTAAAGGTAGATGGTACTTAACTAAAGAGATCTCCCTCTCTCCATCTCTCTCTCTCTCTTCATTCCTCCGAACAATCCCTTCCTTTTCCACCTCTTCCCCCTCACAATCTCTCTCCTTCCCTCTCTCTTACAGTTGTTCCTTATCCACGGGCCAACACCCCTCTCACTTCTCAGCCTCTTCCCCCTCACAATCCCTCTCCTTCCCTCTCTCTTACAGTTCTTCCCTATCCACGGGCCAACACCCCTCTCACTTCTCAGCCTCTTCCCACTCACACACACTCACACGTTCAACACAACAATAGAACAATAGCAACATGATAGTTCTATAGCTAACGAACAAATTGGGCTGTCAAGGGTAGTTAGTGATACGTAGCAAGCACCTGACACGTACAACGTGATTTGACACGCTGTCAAGGGTAGTTTGTGAATCGTTAATCGTAACAAGCACCTGACACACACACACACACACAGGAGCTGTGACTCGACCCCTGCAACCACAAGTAGGTGAGTACACACGGGATCCATACATAGCTTTAAGAAGAGATATGATAAAGCTCACGGAGCAGGGAGGGAGTGACACAGCAGCGACCAGTGAAGAGGCGGGGCCAGGAGCTATGACTCGACCCCTGCAACCACAATTAGGTGAGTATAATTAGGTGAGTACACACACACACGCACACACATACACACACACACGCATACACATACACACACACACACACACACATACATACACACACACTAAGATTTTATATTCAATGATAGATACTATACCTGTTTGTGAATATACACAGATACACACCTCTCTGTGTATACACACTGGGAGATACACATCTCCGGTGTATATACGCTGAGAGATACACTGCACATAAAATAAGCAAGAAAGGAAGCAGAACTACGCAGAGAAACACAAACGGAACTCTGGACACATAACACAGGATGTCCCTCTTATAGAACGAAAGAAAGATGGGAAAACTTTGGGTATACTAATGGCACATGAGCTCTCATTTAGAGAACACATTAAGACAAATGGTGCCTTTTTGAAAAATGCCAGAGTGGATAACGAGAACTTTCAAAAACAAGAAACATGGTGCCAGTAGTGGCACTGTAGCATTCAAATCGCTTGTTGTTCTCGTGTTTAAAATGTTGGTAATTGTTGATGGTTCTCTTCAGGGCTAGAGGAGATACAGAGAGAGGCTTACATGTTCTCTCTCTGGCATGAATGAGACACTTGACAATATGTGGATGGGAGATATTGGAGGTCCTGGTCCCAAATGTACATACTTCTATAACAACGTACTGGAGTGAGAGATTTGGCAAGAAGTGTGAAATATACCCTGAGAAAAGTAGGGGCGCCGTGGGCACAACAAGAGAGTGGTGCGTCAACATCCTTGGTCCTGCAATATGTGTTAACCGGAAGCTCTGTAGGAGCTCTACGCAGGACAAAAATGACTTGAAATAAGGCTCTACAGAGAACGAAACGTTGTCGTAACACCAGATGGCTCTAACAACATGTCTTTGTATCCATGTTGCCCCCAGGGTTGACGAAAACATCGGGGTCCGGATCCGGGATTCGAATCCATCCATTCGAATCCATCCTCAGCCTCGGCAGCAGAGGAAGCCTTTCATAGCTCTGCTTCTAAGACTCAAGCTTCATCAAGAATACATCAGTAACCAAATGCATCGCCTTATAATGCATACGAGTACCTGAAGGTCAGGCTTGGAGAAAGGTCAAAGGTGAGGTCAAATATAGGTGAGACCAGGAGCCAGACCAAGGTGACAGAACCTGCTTCAAATGTGGATAATAGACTTAGCTAATATATATATATATATATATATATATATATATATATATATATATATATATATATATATATATATATATATATATATATAGAGAGAGAGAGAGAGAGAGAGAGAGCTGCTGGACCCAGGTGTCCAGCGCAAATAGATATGACACAGGAGATATATGAAACACTGAAGAGATAGATAGGGAGAGAGAGAGAGAGAAGAGAGAGAGAGAGAGAGAGAGAGAGAGAGAGAGAGAGAGAGAGAGAGAGAGAGAAGGAAGTCACTTAGACAATGAAAGATGATTACAGTGAATAATTGGAAGAAAATTATTATAAAAAATTGACTAAAAACTAAGTTATGGCAAGACTGAAGACCTACATTAGTGACTCTACTCAAAGTAGTAGTGGTAGTAGTAGTAGTAGTAGTAGTAGTAGTAGTAGTAGTAGTAGTAGTAGGTGAACACACACACACACACACACACACACACTGTTTACATCATATAAGTGGGGTGTCCACACTTACAAAAGTTGTATAAGTCAAGACCCCCCCCAAAAAAAAAAAGTGAGCTAGATAATGACTCCCTGAGCTCAAGAGAGTTACAAAAAAGAAAGTTAAAAACACTGTAGATGGTGACCACGCTGACTGATAACAGGAAGAACATGAACATGACAAGTACAGGTCATGTCAGGAAAGAACACGTGAGAATAGATGAAGGTGCTTAAATACCTTCAACAACACTAACAATAGACCACTGTTGTAAATCAATACCTCCAACAACAATAACAATAGACCACTGTTGTAAATCAATACCTCCAACAACAATAACAATAGACCACTGTTGTAAATCAATACCTCCAACAACAATAACAATAGACTACTGTTGTAAATCAATACCTCCAACAACAATAATAATAGACCACTGTTGTAAATCAATACCTCCAACAACAATAACAATAGACCACTGTTGTAAATCAATACCTCCAACAACAATAACAATAGACTACTGTTGTAAATCAATACCTCCAACTACAATAACAATAGACTACTGTTGTAAATCAATACCTCCAACAACAATAACAGTAGACTACTGTTGTAAATTGGTGGTGTAAGAGTGTGTACCTGTACCATACCTGTAATCATGGCCCCCTCCCCCGGGGGCGTGGTCCCAGGTCCCGCCTCCTGACTGATCATGGAGTCCTGGTCAGGCACCAGCTGAAGAAGTCATGCAATCATTGCAATTTAGCAATGTACTGGAATATTTAATACAAGTATGGCACTTGTTGCTGCCAGCAGGTAATGACGAATAAGCAATTAGAAATAGGTCATTAGAAATGGGTAATTAGAAATAGGTCATTAGAAATAGGTCATTAGACAGAGAAATTGATATAGAGAGGTACAAGTCTGATAGCAACGTTTTGGCCATTCCATCACAGCCAGACGGAACACGAGGCAGTGAACAATAGTTTTGCCCTTCGCTCTAGACCGCGTTTCGCTCGATATATGGAAAATTCTTTCTCTCACTCTCTCTCTTACTCCCCTATCACTTCCCTCTCTCTTACTCCCCTATCATTTCCCTCTCTCTTATTTCCCTATCATTTCCCTCTCTCTTACTCCCCTATCACTTCCCTTTCTCTTACTCCCCTATCACTTCTCTCTCTCTCTCTCCCGTCTGCTTCTCTTCCCTTGCCCTCTCCCTCTCGCCTTTTCGTCTTCTCGCCCTGTCACTCGCCCTCTCACTCTCCCTCTCGCTCTCACTCGCCGTGAGAGGGCGTTGAGAGCATGATAAAGGACTGTGTACATCATCAAGACTGTGACAGTCACTATGATTACGACTTTTTCACTTTGCTTTCTCTCTCTCTCTCCTCTCTCTCTCCTCTCTCTCTCTCTTCTCTCTCTCCTCTCTCTCCTCTCTCCTCCTCCCTCTCTCTCTCCTCATCTTCTCTCTCTTCTTCTCTCTCTCTCTCTCTCTCTCTCTCTCTTTCTCTCTCTTTACACAGGGTTTGACAAGGTTAGGTTAAGGATCCCTAGCTTTATTGACAACTTAAAGATTCCTAACTTTATTGACAAGCTAAGAGCTGTTACCTACATCAGCTCATTTGAAAGCATTATTATTGTTATGAAACATACAAGTATGGAACAGGATGAAGTTGGAGCCATCTGTGGGCCAGCAATTTCATTTGATCAACTGACTTTATCTCGTTGACATCATAATGCTGTACGAATGTGTTCCAGACTCGAGTCATCCTGGGGATAAAAGATCTCAGATGATGTGATGTTCTGGAGAAGGTTACAGCCAGAGTGAAGTTGCTGCTGGCTGCCCGTCTTGTGGTATAGAAGCTTGCTTCTCGCTGTCCTCTAAGTGAAGCCAAGTGTGGTACTTTGACAATGTTGGCCTCGTACATAACAGTAAGGCCACCCACATACCTCCTGTGTTGAAGGCTCTGCTGAAATGACAGGTCTATCCAGGATGGGTCCAGGCGAGAGATGAGTCGTCTTGCTCTGTTCTCTACTCTGTCAAGCAGTCGCAGATGAGATGGGGGGGGGGGGCAGACAAACCAAGAAAGTGGAGCATACTCAAGGTGTGAGCGTACTTGTCCCTCGTACAGAATCTTGCAACCCCTACTGTCAAGCAGATGCGAGATACGTCGAAGTGCTGTAAGCTTCCTGGTCGCCTTGTTTGCAAGATTTACAACTTGGTTCTTCATGGTCAGTTTGGAGTCAAATTTCACCTCAAGGATACCAACTTCGTCCCCAGGTACCAACTCTCTCTCTCTCTCCTTCCTTCCCTCCCCACTCTCTCTCTCTCTCTCTCCTCCTTCCCTCCCCCTCTCTCTCTCCGTTTGGTATTTTCATATATATTAGATTTTTGTCTTTTTCTCTTCTGGGAAATATTATAATCATCATCTTCTTGCATCAAGAGTCCTCTTCCAGCACCACCTTGAATCAAGAGCCCTTTTCAACTAGGAGCATTTAAAAGAATGCTCTTAAAATAGCACTTAGAACAGTGTTAGAAACGTGTCCAAGACGTATGTGTGTGTGTACTCACCTATTTGTACTCACCTATTTGTGGTTGCAGGGGTCGAGTCATAGCTCCTGGCCCCGCCTCTTCACTGATTGTTACTAGGTCATCTCTCTCCCTGCTCCATGAGCTTTATCAAACCTCGTCTTAAAACTATGTATGGTTCCTGCCTCCACTACGTCACTTTCTAGGCTATTCCACTTCCTGACAACTCTATGACTGAAGAAATACTTCCTAACATCCCTTTGACTCATAGGAGTCTTCAACTTCCAATTGTGACCCCTTGTTTCTGTGTCCCATCTCTGGAACATCTTGTCTCTGTCCACCTTATCTATTCCTCGCAGTATTTTATATGTCGTTATCATGTCTCCCCTAACCCTCCTGTCCTCTAGTGTTGTCAAGCCGATTTCCCTTAACCTTTCTTCGTAGGACAATCCCCTTAGCTCTGGGACTAGTCTTGTTGCAAACCTTTGCACTTTCTCTAATTTCCTGACGTGCTTGACCAGGTGTGGGTTCCAAACTGGTGCTGCATACTCCAGTATGGGCCTGTGTGTGTGTGTGTGTGTGTGTGTGTGAGTGTGTGTGTGTGTGTGTGTGTGTGTGTGTATGTCGGTAGTTAAAAGTGTAAGTATTGGGTTATAATCATCAACCTTCAATTAACATTGTTGAGTTTACAGAGAATAATACCCAGACGTAACACTCTACGGTGAACTAAACCCGCGCGTCACTTACAAACTATAAAGAGGCTTCACGTGATCGTATTTGCCCCGACCTCCTTCTCTTTCTGCAACTTTGCAAGCTCCTGATGACGTGTTGCTTGCAGCACGAAAGGCCCCGTGGTTATTGTTCGATATATATATATATATATATATATATATATATATATATATATATATATATATATATATATATATTACTTTTTAGTTATAAAAACATTTTTTTAATAATCCACTTAGATATATATACAGGTCACTGTATTATAAAAAAACACAACAATGTTATTACATTTTGAACCAACAAATCAATGTCACTTGTCAATTTTTTCCCAAAATATGGAAAAATACCATTGTGATTAAAAAACTTTTCTAGTGTTTTTTAATTATTATTATTATTATTATTATTGTCACCACCACCACTGGTGGTGGTGGTGGTGGTGTAGTGGTTGATGCACCACCACACTGGTGGTGGTGTAGTAATTGATGCACCACCACACTGGTGGTGGTGTGGTGGTGATTGATGGACCATCACACTGGTGGTGGCGTGGTAATTGATGCACCACCACCACAAACTTCACACTTTTCACAGACATTTCAGGTCAAGATACAGACATATTTCTCTCTGTCTTTCTATGTCACGTTTTTTTGTTATATATTAATGTGGAAAAACTGGAATAAACGTGTTTTTTGAAATTGAAAAAAAATAAAATATATATACGTATATAAATTTCGGTGTTTGGGAAATATGTATATAAATTAATGTATATAGGTCAAGCAATTTTCTCGGTTGCTATCGTCATAAAGATGAAATTTACATATATATATATATATATATATATATATATATATATATATATATATATATTCACCTCTATGTTCTGAGTGTCAGCAGTTATTGGTGTCAGCAGTCACTGGTGTCAGCAGTCACTGGTGTCAGCAGTCACTGGTGTCAGCAGTCACTGGTGTCAGCAGTTACTGGTGTCAGCAGTCACTGGTGTCAGCAGTTACTGGTGTTAGCAGTCACTGGTGTCAGCAGTTACTGGTGTCAGCAGTCACTGGTGTCAGCAGTTACTGGTGTCAGCAGTCACTGGTGTCAGCAGTCACTGGTGTCAGCAGTCACTGGTGTCAGCAGTCACTGGTGTCAGCAGTTACTGGTGTCAGCAGTCACTGGTGTCAGCAGTCACTGGTGTCAGCAGTCACTGGTGTCAGCAGTCACTGGTGTCAGCAGTCACTGGTGTCAGCAGTCACTGGTGTCAGCAGTCTTAATTACTCCAATTGTTAATTAATATCGATCTCTATCGGGTTAGGGGGTGAAGGGCGGTTCCCCCTCCCCCCCCCCCGGGTCAAGAGCCCCCATGCATCGAAATCCCTCCAGGCATCAAAGAGCTCCCCGGACATCAAGAGGCCCCGGACATCAAGAACCCCACAGACATCAAGAGCCCACAGACATCAAGAGCCTCAGATATCAAGGCCCCCCCCCACTCAAGGGGTCGACTCTTACAAGAGTGACTCTTCCGGTCACCAAAAAATTGCTTTACCCTTCTTTTTTTTTTTTTTTGTGGCTGGCAAGTGGTTTTAATTTTGGGAAGGGAGAGGAGGGGCGGGGGAGGAGGAAGGGGGGGGAGGAGAAGGGGAAGAGGGACGGGGAAGGGGGAGGACGGAAGCAATGAAGACAGTCTCATAGTCTCACTTTCTTCTCTCTCTCTCTCTCTCTTGCTCCCCTTTCTTTCACAATACACACTCCGAGTCAATACAATGCAGCTATAAATGTAAATGATACCAGTAACGTAACCAGAGAACAACAGTGAAGAAGGGAAGTAGAGAGAGGGAGAGAGAGAGAGAGAGAGAGAGAGAGAGAGAGAGAGAGAGAGAGAGAGAGAGAGAGAGAGAGAGAGAGAGAGAGGAGAAGCAGAGAGGGGGGAAGGGAGGGAGGACAAGGGAGAGAGTGAGAGTGGGAGAAATTTCAGAGAAAATAATAGAAGCAAATGGTTACACACATACACACACACACACACACACACACACATAACCACACACACACACACACATAACCACACACACACACTTACAGGACCGGTGGCCTGGTGGTAAAGCTCTTGCTTCACGCACGGAGGGCCCGGGTTCTATTCCCGACGGGGCGGAAACATTTCGAAGTGTTTCCTTACACACACACACACACACACTCACACATACACACACAACCACACACACAACCACACACACAACCACACACACAACCACACACACAACCACACACACAACCACACACACAACCACACACACAACCACACACACAACCACACACACACACACACACATACACACACAACCACACACACAACCACACACACACACACACACATACACACACACACACACATACACACACACACACATACACACATGCTGATGGAATAACAAATAAGTGGGAGGAGTGGCACGAAAGAGTCAAAGAGGCATCACCGGACATAATAGCTCTCACAGAAACCAAGCTCACAGGTATGATAACAGATGCCATCTTTCCAATGGGATACCAGATCCTGAGGAAAGACAGAGGGAACAGAGGGGGTGGAGGAGTGGCACTGCTGATCAAAAACCGATGGGATTTTGACGAGATGGAGAGAGGAGACGGAGGAGAAGCTGGGGATTACATAGTAGGGATGCTACAGTCTGGAGGTCCCAAGGTGGTAATTGCAGTGATGTATAACCCACCACAGAACAGCAGGAGGCCAAGGCAAGAGTATGATGAGAGTAACAGAGCGATGATTGACACTCTGGCAGAAGTGGCCAGAAGGGCTCGCGCGAGCAGGGCGAAGCTACTGATCATGGGTGACTTCAACCATAAGGAAATTGATTGGGAGAACTTGGAGCCACATGGGGGCCAAGAAACGTGGAGGGCTAAGATGCTGGAGGTGGTACTGGAAAATCTCATGTACCAACACGTAAGGGACACTACCAGAGAGAGAGGAAATGACGAACCAGCGAGACTGGACCTAGTATTCACCCTGAGTAGTGCAGATATTGAGGACATCACACATGAAAGCCCCCTTGGGGCCAGTGATCATATGGTTCTAAGTTTCGAATACATAGTAGAGTTACAAGTGGAGGGGGAAGCAGAAAGGGCTGCACAAATGAAGCCAAACTACAAGAAAGGTGACTATGTGGGCATGAGGAACTTCCTGCACGGAGTTCAGTGGGACAGAGAGATGGCAGGGAAGTCAGTAGACGAGATGATGGAATATATGAGAGCAGAGACCCAGTAGCAGACAGCGAAGAGGCGGGGCCAGGAGCTGAGTCTCGACCCCTGCAACCACAATTAGGTGAGTACAATTAGGTGAGTACACACACATACACACACACACATACACACACACACACATACACACACACATACACACACACATACACACACACACACACATACACACACACACACATACACACACACATACACACACACACACACATACACACACACACACATACACATACACACATACACACACACGCACATACACACACACACACACATACACACACACACACACATACACACACACATACACACATACACACACACACACACACATACACACACACACACACACACATACACACACACACACACATACACACACACACACATACACACACACACACACATACACACACACATACACATACAAACATACACACACACACACACACACACACACCATCCTAACAACTGCTAGAACAAACGCAATTTAAACACAGCATTCAGCAGCCTTAACCAGAAGTCATTCACAGCACTGTATAAGACGCACCTGCCAGAAGCCATCCTGGCGCCAGGCTGGATCCCACATCTCGTACATCATGACAAGATGCTAGAAAAATTGCAAAGATTTGTAACAAGACTAGTCCTGGAGGTCAAAGGTATAAGTTAGATGTATGAGCTATACTTATGGAGGACTGCAACACCTGTCACAGCTTGGACACAGGTGTTCTGAAGTGTTGTGGCATCAAAAACACATGTGACAGGTGTTCTGTAGTGTTGCAGCGTCAGTGTTGCAGCATCTCTACTGGAGAATCAAGAGAGAGAGAAAGAGAGGGGACAAGGGAGAGAGAGAGAGAGAGAGAGAGAGAGAGAGAGAGGTAGATACGTCATCAGCCTCTGCTGGTAACCATGGTGATGCACATGAAGGGGAAACGGCCAGCTGATTCCCCTCAGAGGGGCCTGGGGACAGGTCTTGTGTTCTCCATTATCAGCACTCTCCCCTTTCACATCACTTTCCCCCCTCCCTTCTATTTCCCCCTCCCTTCTATTTCCCCCTCCCTCACACCCCTTCCCTCTTTCCTCCTTTCCCCCATCATACCCGTTACCCCTTCACTTCTTTCCGCCCCTCAAACCCCCTTTCTCTTCTCTTTCCCCTCACCTTCTTTTCCCACTCCCCTCCCCTCCCCTCAGCTTCTTGACCTGAGGGGAGGAGAGGGGAAAAAAACGAGGCATTTCGAAAATGGAAAGCGTGAGGTGAGGAGAAAGAGGGGAAAATAGAGGAAGAAATAGAGGGGAAGAAATAGTGAGGAAAGTAGAAAGAGAGTGAAAGAGACAGAAAATGAGAAGATAAAGGGAGAAAACAGAGAGGGGAAAAGTTAGAAAGAGTGGAGGACAAAGGGAAAATAGAGGGGAAAGGTAGATCGAGGGGAGGAGGTAGAGGGGAAAATAGAAAGGGGGAAGAGATAGAAAGAGGGTAGGAGACAGTGCGAAAAAATAGAGAGAGGGGAAAATATAGAGTGAGGGGAAGGAGACAGAGAGAGGGGAAGATAAAAAGAGGGGAGGAGATCGAGAGGGGGATATAGAAAGGGGTGTAAAGAGGGAAGAGATAAAGAGGAGTAAAGCAAGAAGGCGGTGTAGATAAAGAGGGGAGAGATAGAGAGGGGTGCAGATAGAAAGGGGTGAAGATAAAGAGGGGAAAGATAGAGAGGGGTGCAGAAAGACTTGTGATGGGAAGAGGGTAATTGAAGCTAGTTGAGGGGAGAATTAAATATCGTATGAGGGGAGGTTTGGTAGTTTGGGAAGGGATGGTTGTTAGGTTGGTGGTAGTGGTGGTGGTGGCTGTGAGGCAGATGGTAGTGGTGGTGGTAGTGGTAGTCGTGGTGATGGCTGTGAGGCAGATGGTAGTCGTGGTGATGGCTGTGAGGCAGATGGTAGTGGTGGTGGTAGTGGTTGTGGTGGTGATGGCTGTGAGGCAGATGGTAGTCGTGGTGATGGCTGTGAGGCAGATGGTAGTGGTGGTGGTAGTGGTATTGCTTATGTCAGAGGGTAGAGGTATCAGTATTAGGGTGCAAAAGACTCTCTGAAGCTGGGGTGAAAGGGGAGAGAGGCTTCCTGAAGCTGGGGTGACAAGAAAGAGAGGCTCCTTGAAGCTGGGGTGATAGGGGAGAGAGGCTCCTTGAAGCTGGGTTGACAGGGAAGAGAGGCTTCCTGAAGCTGGGGTGACAGGGGAGAGAGGCTCCTTCAACTGGGGTGACAGGGGAGAGAGGCTCATTGAAGCTGGGGTGACAGGGGATAGAGGCTCCCTGAAGCTGGGGTGACGGGGAGAGAGGGTCAATGAAGCTGGGGTGACAGGAGAGAGAGAGGCTTTCTGAAGCTTGGGTGACAGGAGAGAGAGGCTTTCTGAAGCTGGGGTGACAGCGGAGATAGGCTTCCTGAAGCTGGGGTGACAGGAGAAAGATACTTTCTGAAGCTGGGGTGACAGGGAGAGAGGCTTCCTGAAGCTGGAGTGACGGGGAGAGAGGCTTCCTGAAGCTGGGGTGATGGGGAGAGAGGCTTCCTGAAGCTGGGGTAACAGAGGAGAGAGGCTTCCTGAAGCTGGGGTGACAGGGAGAGAGGCTCTTTTAAGCTGAGGTGACAGGGAGCGAGGCTTCCTGAAGCTAGGGTGACGGGGAGAGGTTTCCTGAAGCTAGGGTGACGGGGAGAGAGGCTTCTTGAAGCTAGGGTGACGGGGAGAGAGGTTTCCTGAAGCTAGGGTGACGGGGAGAGAGGCTTCCTGAAGCTGGGGTGACAGGGGAGAGGAAACCTGTGAATATTTAATCATTTAGTGCATGACAATTTTGCCTCTTGCTGAAGAAACTCTTATTGGGACTACATTTCGCTCTGTATAAGAGCCTTCATCAAGTTCTAAAAGAGCGAAACGTTCTCTGTACCAGGTGTCAGTCTGCTATACGTGTCGGCAGCATCTGCCGTCGTACAAGCTACGTGAAACTGATGATAGACTTTATGTGCTTGTCTGAAAGTTGAAAGTTGACATTGCAATTGACTTACTGATAAGTCATTTGGGCCCTGAAAATCATCTGCTTCTTGTCAAAAAACAGCTGATTTGTGTCAACAAAAATCAGCTGATCTGTGTGAACAAAAAATCAGCTGATATGTTAACAAAAAATCAGCTGATCTGTGTCAACAAAAAGCAGCTAATCTGTCAACAAAAAACAGCTGATCTGTGTCAACAAAAATCAGCTGATCTGTGTCAACAAAAATCAGCTAATCTGTGTCAACAAAAAACAGCTGATCTGTGTCAACAAAAAATCAGCTGATCTGTGTCAACAAAAAATCAGCTGATATGTTAACAAAAAATCAGCTGATCTGTGTCAACAAAAATCAGCTAATCTGTCAAAAAAAAACAGCTGATCTGTGTCAACAAAAATCAGCTGATCTGTGTCAACAAAAATCAGCTAATCTGTGTCAACAAAAAACAGCTGATCTGTGTCAACAAAAAAACAGCTGATCTGTGTCAACAAAAAACAGTTAATCTGTGTCAACAAAAATCAGCTGATCTATGTCAACAAAAACCAGCTGATCTGTGTCAACAAAAATAAGCTGATCTGTGTCAACAAAAATCAGCTGATCTATGTCAACAAAAACCAGCTGATCTGTGTCAACAAAAATCAGCTGATCTGTGTCAACAAAAATCAGCGGATCTATGTCAGCATAAATCAGCTGATGTGAGTCAGCGAATATTTTGTCGAATTAATTTTTTTTTTGGGGGGGGGGGTGAGTCTTTGTATGCATCTCACGAAAGAGGCTGTCACAGAGGCTGTCACAGAGGCTGTCACAGAGGCTGTCACAGAGGCTGTCACAGAGGCTGTCACAGAGTTGACTGGTCACCATAGCGGCTACAAGAACACTTAAAGTGAAACATGAATCGTAAATAACATATTAAAAATGTTTAATCAAAACAGGACTCGCAACAATTGATTCAAGTTGGAAAAACAAATAGATTTAGAAAGGATATTAGGAAAGCACTGGTTTGGTAATAGAGTTGTAGACGAGTGGAACAAACTCCCGAGTACCGTCGGTGAAGCTAAAACCTTGTGTAGTTTTAAAAATAGGTTAGATAAATACATGAGTGGTTGTGGGTGGGTGTAAGTTGGACCTGACTAGCATGGACCAGTAGGCTTGCTGCAGTGCTTCTTTCTTAGGGCTTAGGTTAGGTAAGATTCGCCATGAAACAGGACATGTATTTCCTGACGCAAGTCTCAGTCAAATTATGACCCGCCAGAGGTCTTAATCCAGTAAGTGAAATTAGGCCGCCAGTACCGTAGAGTTTTTACACATTTTTTTCCCATTAATTTCATCTCGCGACAGGAGAGACAGGAGAATTTGTGACGTCGCCTTGTTTGTTTATTTATACACAGGCGATAAACCCGTTCGAGTTATTGAGGATGAATGGTGTTGGAGGCAAGATCATGTGTCCAGATGACTGATGTATTATGGGAGGGGTGAGAGATGTGTGGTGGTGACACAGTGATGCTGGGAGGACCAGAAGGAAGAGTGGGAGGCTGGTGGGAGAGTTACCATGGGTTGGGAGAGCAAGGAAGGTGCAAGAAAGAAAAAAATGAAGAGAGAAGGATAATGGGAGTCTGGGAAGGAAAGAAAGGAAGAGTTTGGTGAGAGTGAAGAAGGAGGAGGAGGAGGAGGAGAAAAATTTATATTGCATATACATAATGCTAAGAGAGAGAGAGAGACAGACAGACACAGACAGACAGAGAGACGGAGAGAGAGAGAGAGAGAGAGAGAGAGAGAGAGAGAGAGAGAGAGAGAGAGAGAGAGAGAGAGAGAGAGAGAGAGAGAGACAGACAGACAGACAGACAGACAGACAGACAGACAGACAGAGACAGAGACAGAAAGAGAGAGAATAACCACATTAAAATACAAATCAACATTTGTAAATACCCTCCCAGTTGTTCCACCCTGACCTTAGTGCCCTGCCTTGCAACCTTAAACCCCCCAAAAAGATCTCTCTCTCGACCTTTGACCTTTGACCCCCGGTACAAAGAGCCGTCTAAGCCTCATGAAGAAATTAAAATTGAAGATTGACTTAGTAAATATCAGGAGGCAGCCGTGTTGACCTTGCTACGTTTTCTATTATTTAGGAAGTCAGGGGTGACTGCAGCAATATTACCTCGTCTTTCTTGTTTACATCATTTCAATTTTCTCTTGCACTTCCTTAAAACCAGTTTTTACTAAGCCTAGTTGGGTTTAATTAGGCTAGGCTTGGCTAGATTACTGTAGGCTGGGCTAGGTTGGGTTAGGTTACGTTGGCTAGGCTAGGCTTGGCTAGGTTAGAGAGGGTTTGACTGAGGTAAGTTAGGTAAGATTAGGTTAGGTTCGGATAGGTTAGGCTAGGGTGGGTTTGACTGGGTTAGCTTAGGTTAGGTTAGGCTTGCCTAGGATAGGCTAAGCTAGGGTGGGTTTGCCTGGGTTAAGCTAGGTTACGTTGCTTTAGGGTAGGTTAGATCAGGATAGCTTAGATTAGGTTAAGTTAGGTTAGGTTAAGTTAGGTTAGGTTAGGCTTGGCTAGGCTTGGCTAGGTTAGGTTAGGTTGATTTGCAGTTCAAAATTTTGACGTACTGTGTGTGTGTGTGTTCTCACCTATTTGTGATTGCAGGGGTCGAGTCATAGCTCCTGGTCCCCGCCTCTTCACAAACACACGTACAGGCATGATATACACACCGCCAGGTGTACCACTCAGTGTATACACACTGACAGTATACTAGAGTCACTAATAAAGTATTTATGTATCCTTGACAGCTGTTCACCTGGCCCTTTCAAGACCCTCGTGTGGCAGATAGTCTTTCAACCTTGTCACCCCAGCAACCCAGGTTGTGGATGGTTGCTGGCAAGTGATGGGTGCTACTGTGGGTTGACAGCTTCCACCCCAGGTGATTGATTCAACACAAACTTCAACTTCAACCACAAATTAGCGTCGCTTCTCTCAAACTTTTCCCACAATAGTGCAGGACTCTGCAAATTTCTTTTTTGGCGGCGATTAAATTTCGAGACGCCTCCTAATTGTCTTCGTCGTTTGCATTAGCGCCCCGCAAATTGGACAGTCATTAATATTTCAGAGTGCAAATTTGCATCCTTTGATCCCCGAGGCTTGCAAGGAAGTCTTGCAAGGAGAGAGGATCTTTTTTTTTTTGCAGCGCCAAAATTAAGTGCTTTTAAAACTCGGTGGAAATGATGAATTTAGTGGATTTAATTTTAGCGCCTCAAATAAATTGAGGACCAAGACGCTAAATATAGTTCTCTTTAAATTGTTTTATTTACTTATACATATTGTGGAACATTTTTAAGATTGTTATTGTGTTGATGTTGCCTGAGTGTTGATGTTGCCTGAGTGTTGATGTTGCCTGAGTGTTGATGTTGCCTGTGTGTTGATGTTGCCTGAGTGTTGATGTTGCCTGAGTGATGATGTTGCCTGAGTGTTGATGTTGCCTGAGTGATGATGTTGCCTGAGTGTTGATGTTGCCTGTGTGTTAATGTTGCCTGAGTGTTGATGTTGCCTGAGTGATGATGTTGCCTGAGTGTTGATGTTGCCTGAGTGTTGATGTTGCCTGAGTGTTGATGTTGCCTGAGTGTTGATGTTGCCTGTGTGTTGATGTTGCCTGAGTGTTGATGTTGCCTGAGTGATGATGTTGCCTGAGTGTTGATGTTGCCTGAGTGATGATGTTGCCTGAGTGTTGATGTTGCCTGTGTGTTGATGTTGCCTGAGTGTTGATGTTGCCTGAGTGATGATGTTGCCTGAGTGTTGATGTTGCCTGAGTGTTGATGTTGCCTGTGTGTTGATGTTGCCTGTGTGTTGATGGTGCCTGTGTGTTGATGTTGCCTGAGTGTTGATGTTGCCTGAGTGATGATGTTGCCTGAGTGTTGATGTTGCCTGAGTGTTGATGTTGCCTGAGTGTTGATTTTGCCTGAGTGTTTATGTTGCCTGAGTGTTGATGTTGCCTGAGTGTTGATGTTGCCTGAGTGTTGATGTTGCCTGAGTGTTGATGTTGCCTGAGTGTTGATGTTGCCTGAGTGTTGATGTTGCCTGAGTGTTGATGTTGCCTGAGTGTTGATGTTGCCTGAGTGTTGATGTTGCCTGAGTGATGATGTTACCTGAGTGTTGATGTTGCCTGAGTGTTGATGTTGCCTGAGTGTTGATGTTGCCTGAGTGATGATGTTACCTGAGTGTTGATGTTGCCTGTGTGTTGATGTTGCCTGTGTGTTGATGTTGCCTGTGTGTTGATGTTGCCTGTGTGTTGATGTTGCCTGTGTGTTGATGTTGCCTGTGTGTTGATGTTGCCTGAGTGTTGATGTTGCCTGAGTGTTCATGATGCCTGAGTGTTCATGATGCCTGAGTGTTACCCTGAGTATCGTCTACGTCGTGACCACGTCTCCCCCTGACCCTGAGTATCGTCTACGTCGTGACCACGTCTCCCCTTGATCCTTCACCTGCGACACCACAGGTTCATCGTCTGAACTTTATCGAATTTCTTGATCTAAATCGGCCATCATGACCATAAACATTATCTAAATCGCACTGTCCTGCCTATAAACATTATCCAGATTTACTCCAGCCATTAACTGTCTTCTGGAAAGTAAGAGTGAGAGAGAGAGAAGAGGGAGGAGAAGGAGAGAAGAGGGAGGAGAAGGAGAGAGAGAGAGAGAGGAGAGAAGAGGGAGGAGAAGGAGAGAAGAGGGAGGAGAAGGAGAGAGAGAGAGAGAGAGAGAGAGAGAGAGGATGCAGAAGGAATGAATGATGATAGAAGAAGAACATTCGACATAGTGAAGGAAGAGGAAGATGGAAGAAGAGACCAACAACAGAAAAAAAGGGGCAAGAGAGAGAAAATAGGGAAAGGAAATGGGAAAGGAAAAAAATGAATAGAGAAAGACGTAATAAGCGGAATAAAGACTCAAGAAAATCTCATATATTTAAAAAAAAAGGAAATTCAGATAAAAAATTTCTCTCTCAAAAATTTCCGATCACATTTCTCGAATTCAGATTAAAAATAATATATTGAAAAAACTCTCTTCTAATTTAGAAACTTCAAAAAAAATTGATGAGTTTCTCAAAGTTACTTTGAATCGACTGATGGAATATATATATATATATATATATGTCGTGCCGATTAGGTAAAACTTGCGATTTTGGCTTAAATAGCAACGCTCACCTTGCCATATAAGACAAGTGAAAATTTGTGTATGCAATAATTTCGCCAAAATCATTCTGAACATAACGAAAAAAATATATTTCATTGTGTTTGTTTATTATTAAATTAATGTTAACGTATCTAAAATATATTTAGTTGGGTTAGGCTAAATTAAATTGCGCTTGTTGTAATAAGGTTAGGTAGGTTTTCAAAGTTTCTCTTGGTACAAAATTATAAATTCTTACATTAACATAAATGAAAAAAATATATCTTTAAACGTATAAGAGAAAATTTTAGAAAGGACTTAATTTTAGATGAGTTCTTGCTAATTGACCAGTTTTACCTAATCGGCACGACATATATATATATATATATATATATATATATATATATATATATATATATATATATATATATATATATATATATATGTGTGTATACCACCAGGAGTGTATTTTTCAAAGCATATACACTATGATATACACCACGAAATGTGTTTACAGTATGAGGTGTATATGTCTTAGTGTATATACCCAGAGAGGTTACTTAATTCCTATTACTTGACAGCTGTTATACACGTGAAATCGAGACGATTCACTAGATAAGCTTCAAACCTAGTCAACTGCATCAGTTAGACCATCTTAAATAAAATAAGATAAAAAATGTGAAATTAAAGATCTCAAAAAAAAAAAAACTATTTGATCCACAAAATATATATCAGACTTTTTTTTCCTAAAATGGGGTTCTGTCTGGGAAAGGTTCGTTTTTTCAGAGCTTTTCAACTAGTTTAGAACCTCCCCATGTGTGGTTCAGTCTACTGAACCTGAACCATCACATCCCCCTCTCAAGAGAAGGACGAAAATAAATGAACATAAACCCTGGTTTAAAAAATGCTTCGAGTCGACCTAAAATTCGTTACTGTTTATTATAATAATAATAATAATAATCTTAAGTACATGTACAAGGTATACAGACCATAGCTGACATCAGTGACACACTACTATACAGAAAGTCCCTGGTTATGCAGAGCCATTTCTCGCAAATTAGGTTAATTTTGTTACCAGGATGCGACCCACATCAGTCGACTAATACCCAGGTACCTATTTTACTTCTAGGTGAAGCAGGTGTCTTAAGGAAACACGTCGTAATGTTTCCACCCGTACCGAAGATCGAAACACGGATCTCAGTGTGTGAGCTGAGTGCGCTACCAATCGAGCTACATGAGTAACCAGCCTGGAAATTCTTGACTTAATTTGCTTTCATTGAAATTGACATGTCGTACTTCTCTTCCAGTCTTCTCTACCTTTCCAATTTGCTGTTGTTATCCAGAGGAAATGAAGAGTATTGAATTGCTATTGTTTAGCCTGAATTGTTAGTGATTGTTGTTAGGTCAGTGGTGATTGTTAGTGATTATTGTGTCAGTGATGATTGTTAGTGATTGTTGTAAGTGTGGTTAGCTAATTTTCCACATGAGAAATAGACTGTTTTGCTGGAAGTTTGAGAGTGAGAGAGTGAGAGAGTGAGAGAGAGAGAGAGTGAGAGAGAGAGAGAGAGAGAGAGAGAGATAGATAGAGAGAGAGAGAGAGAGAGATAGAGAGAGAGAGAGAGAGAGAGAGAGAGAGGGGCACACCCACCCACACAGAGAACAATAAAAGCAGCAATAAAGAAGACACAGGTTAATATCAACTCATAACACATCAAGGGGGGAAAATCTCTCTTCTTCTGGATATCCTCTTATATATTTTCCTGCCGTATTAAAGAGACTCCTCAACTATCCTCTTTTCCTCTCGTGGTTTATTGTCTATTATTATTTGGGGATTTTCATATTATGGTGATAATTTAGGATTATATTAATTATGGTGATAATTTAGGATTATATTAATTATGGTGATGATTTAGAATTATATTAATTATGGTGATGATTTAGAATTATATTAATTATGGTGATAATTTAGGATTATATTAATTATGGTGATAATTTTGAATTATATTAGTTATGGTGATAATTTAGAATTATATTAATTATGGTGATAATTTAGGATTATATTAATTATGGTGATAATTTAGAATTATATTAATTATGGTGATAATTTAGGATTATATTAATTATGGTGATAATTTAGGATTATATTAATTATGGTGATAATTTAGGATTATATTAATTATGGTGATAATTTAGGATTATATTAATTATGGTGATAATTTAGAATTATATTAATTATGGTGATAATTTAGGATTATATTAATTATGGTGATAATTTAGAATTATATTAATTATGGTGATAATTTAGGATTATATTAATTATGGTGATAATTTTGAATTATATTAGTTATGGTGATAATTTAGAATTATATTAATTATGGTGATAATTTAGGATTATATTAATTATGGTGAAAATTTAGGATTATATTAATTATGGTGATAATTTAAGATTATAATAGATATAGTAATAATTTAGGATTATAATAGTTATAGTAACAATTTAGGATTATAATAGTTATAGTAATAATTTAGGATTATAATAGTTATAGTAATAATTTAGGACTATAATAATTATAGTAATAATTTAGGATTACAATAATTGTAATAATAATTTAGGATTATAATAATTATAGTGATAATTTAGGATTATAATAATTATAGTAATAATTTAGGATTATAATAGTTATAGTTATAATTTAGGATTACAATAATTGTAATGATAATTTAGGATTATAATAATTATAGTAATAATTTAGGATTATAATAATTATAATATTTAAGGATTATAATGATTATAGTGACAATTTATTATTATAATACAGCAATAATTTAGGATTATAATAATTATAGTGATAATTTAGGATTGTAATAATAATAATAATTTAGGATTATAATAATTATAGTGATAATTTAGGATTGTAATAATAATAATTTAGGATTATAATAATTATAGTAATGTTTTGACAACGATAATAATAATAATTGTCTTAGGGCAACTAACTATAATCTCTCTCTCTCTTTCTCTCTCTCTTCATAAAATAGAACGTAGTTTATTGCTCCAGCAAATTGTGAAACTTAAAACTCATTTCCAAAGTTTTGATTTAGAAATAGACGAAGAATTCGCGAATATTTTGATATTCTGTGTGAGAGAGAGAGAGAGAGAGAGAGAGAGAGAGAGAGAGAGAGAGAGATAAAGGCAGGAACACAACTTAACCCTGGAAAATCCTTGTGTAAAATATATGGATAAAAAGAGAGATAGATAGATAGTTAGATGATAGATAGATGATAGATAGATGATAGATAGATGATAGATAGATGATAGATAGATGATAGATAGATGATAGATAGATGATAGATAGATAAATAGATAGATAGATATATAGAGAGTTAACCCTACATTAAACATCTCTGGACTGCTAGAATTATAAATCAACAAATCGAATAAATAAATCAATAAATACAATAAAAAACACGTAAATACATTAATTACAAAAAAAAAATCAATTAGAAAATAATTCACTACATAAATCAACATCTTGTAAACAAATCATTGATGATGTTAGGAGTGGCCATGATGCCGTTGAAGGACTCTTGATCCAAGGGATTGGGGACGCCCTCCCTTGCCTGCCCTAGGCACTGGAGGACTGCCCCTAATGTTTTAGTGCTTGTGCAAGAATATAATAATAATAATAATAATAATAATAATAATAATGTGTTAATAATAATAGTTCTAATAATAATAATAATAATAATAATAATAATAATAAAATAATAATAATAATAGTTATAATAATAATAATAATAATAATAATAATAATAATAATATAATATTAATAATAATAATAATATATTAATATAAATTGAAAATATGTTAAAGAAATGTGAGAGTGGAATATTTCCTCTAATAAGGTCAGGTTAGGTTAGGTCAGGTTAGGTTAGATTAGGTGAGGTTAGGTGAGGTTAGGTTAGGTTAGGTAAGGTGAGGTTAGGTTAGGTTAGGTCAGGTTAGGTCAGGTTAGGTTAGGTCAGGTTAGGTCAGGTTAGGTTAGGTTAGGTCAAGTTAGGTTAGGTCAGGTTAGGTTAGGTTAGGTCAGGTTAGGTTAAGTCAGGTTAGGTTAGGTTTTGTTATTTTAGATTTGTTTAGGTTAGGTTAGGTTAGGTTAGGTTTGGTTATTTTAGATTTCTTTAGGTTAGGTTACGTTAGGTTTGGTTAATTTAGATTTGGTTAGGTTTCATTAGGTTAGGTTAGGTTAGGTTTCTTTTGGTTAGGTTAGGTTTGGTTAATTTAGGTTTGGTTAGATTTCATTAGGTTAGGTTAGGTTTCTTTAGGTTAGGTTAGGTTAGGTTTCTTTAGGTTAGGTTAGGTTAGGTTTGGTTAATTTACAAAAGTCTGGTAGACAAGACGGGAGAGTGTTAGCCTGGTAGACTTGAGTCAGTGTTGAGATCCTCCTCTCAAGTTGTAAACATTGGTCGTAGCTTATGTAGTTTACACAGATTTTATGAAATGTATAACGAGAATAACCATAGAGGAATTGCTTGGAAAACCAGGTCAGTAGGTATGACGAGGTAAGTAGGTCAGTAGGTATGACGAGGTAAGTAGGTCAGTAGGTATGACGAGGTAAGTAGGTCAGTAGGTATGACGAGGTAAGTAGGGCAGTAGGTATGACGAGGTAAGTAGGTCAGTAGGTATGACGAGGTAAGTAGGGCAGTAGGTATGACGAGGTAAGTAGGGCAGTAGGTATGACGAGGTAAGTATGTCAGGAGGTATGACGAGGTAAGTAGGTCAGTAGGTATGACGAGGTAAGTAGGTCAGTAGGTATGATGAGGTAAGTAGGTCAGGAGGTATGACGAGGTAAGTAGGTCAGTAGGATGACGAGGTAAGAGGTCAGTAGGATGACGAGGTAAGTAGGTCAGTAGGTATGAGAGGTGTAGGTCAGTAGGATGACGAGGTAAGTAGGTCAGAGGTATGACGAGGTAAGTAGGTCAGTAGGTAGATCGAGGTAAGTAGGTCAGTCAGGCATGACGAGGTAAGTAGGTCAGTAGGTATGACTGAGGTAAGAGGGCAGTAGGTATGACGAGGTAAGAGGGCAGAGGTTTGATGATGTTAGTTCGGTGCAGTAGGTATGATGAGGTAATAGGGCAGTAGGTATGACTGAGGTAAGAGGGCAGTTAGGTATGACGAGGTAAGGGTCATAGGTATGACGAGGTAAGAGGTCAGTAGGTATGACGAGGTAAGTAGGGCAGTAGGTCATGACGAGGTAAGTAGGGCTAGTAGGTATGACGAGGTAGTAGGGCAGTAGGTATGATGAGGTAGTAGTCAGTAGTTGATGAGGTATAGGTCAGTAGGTATGACGAGGTAAGTAGGCAGTAGGTAGACGAGTAAGTAGGTCAGAGGTATGACGAGGAATAGTCAGAGGCATGATGGGAAGTAGGTCAGTAGGTATGACGAGGTAAGTAGGTCAGTAGGTATGACGAGGTAAGTAGGTCAGTAGGTATGACGAGGTAAGTAGGTCAGTAGGTATGACGAGGTAAGTAGGGCAGTAGGTATGACGAGGTAAGTAGGGCAGTAGGTATGACGAGGTAAGTAGGGCAGTAGGTATGATGAGGTAAGTAGGTCAGTAGGTATGACGAGGTAAGTAGGGCAGTAGGTATGACGAGGTAAGTAGGTCAGTAGGTATGACGAGGTAAGTAGGTCAATAGGTATTATGAGGTAAGTAGGTCAGTAGGTATGATGAGGTAAGTAGGTCAGTAGGTATGACGAGGTAAGTAGGTCAGTAGGTATGACGAGGTAAGTAGGTCAGTAGGTATGACGAGGTAAGTAGGCAGTAGGTATGACGAGGTAAGTAGGGCAGAGGTATGATGAGGTAAGAGGTCAGTAGGTATGATGAGGTAAGTAGGTCAGTAGGTATGACGAGGTAAGTAGGCAGTAGGTATGACGAGGTAAGTAGGTCAGTAGGTGATGAGGTAAGTAGGTCAGTAGGTATGACGAGGTAAGTAGGTCAGTAGGATGACGAGGTAAGTAGGTCAGTAGGTATGACGAGGTAAGTAGGTCAGTAGGTATGACGAGGTAAGTAGGCAGTAGGTATGACGAGTAGAGGCAAGGTAGTGAGGGCAGTAGGTATGATGAGGTAAGTAGGTCAGTAGGTATGACGAGGTAAGTAGGGCAGTAGGTATGACGAGGTAAGTAGGTCAGTAGGTATGATGAGGTAAGTAGGTCAGTAGGTAGACGAGGTAAGTAGGTCAGAGGTATGATGAGGTAAGAGGTCAGTAGGTATGACCAGGTAAGTAGGGCAGTAGGTATGACGAGGTAAGAGGTCAGTAGGATGATGAGGTAAGTAGGTCAGTAGGTATGACGAGGTAAGTAGGTCAGTAGGTATGACGAGGTAAGTAGGTCAGTAGGTATGACGAGGTAAGAGGTCAGTAGGTATGACGAGGTAAGTAGGGCAGTAGGTATGACGAGGTAAGTAGGGCAGTAGGTATGACGAGGTAAGTAGGGCAGTAGGTATGATGAGGTAAGTAGGTCAGTAGGTATGACGAGGTAAGTAGGGCAGTAGGTATGACGAGGTAAGAGGTCAGTAGGTATGACGAGGTAAGTAGGTCAGTAGGTATGACGAGGTAAGTAGGCAGTAGGTATGATGAGGTAAGTAGGGCAGTAGGTATGACGAGGTAAGTAGGCAGTAGGTATGACGAGGTAAGTAGGTCAGTAGGTATGACGAGGTAAGAGGTCAGTAGGTATGATGAGGTAAGCAGGTCAGAGGTATGATGAGGTAAGTAGGTCAGTAGGTATGACGAGGTAAGTAGGTCAGTAGGTATGACGAGGTAAGTAGGTCAGTAGGTATGACGAGGTAAGTAGGTCAGTAGGTATGACGAGGTAAGTAGGGCAGTAGGTATGACGAGGTAAGTAGGGCAGTAGGTATGACGAGGTAAGTAGGTCAGTAGGTATGACGAGGTAAGTAGGGCAGTAGGTATGACGAGGTAAGTAGGGCAGTAGGTATGACGAGGTAAGTAGGGCAGTAGGTATGACGAGGTAAGTAGGTCAGTAGGTATGACGAGGTAAGTAGGGCAGTAGGTATGACGAGGTAAGTAGGGCAGTAGGTATGATGAGGTAAGTAGGGCAGTAGGTATGATGAGGTAAGTAGGGCAGTAGGTATGATGAGGTAAGTAGGGCAGTAGGTATGACGAGGTAAGTAGGGCAGTAGGTATGACGAGGTAAGTAGGTCAGTAGGTATGACGAGGTAAGTAGGTCAGTAGGTATGACGAGGTAAGTAGGTCAGTAGGTATGACGAGGTAAGTAGGGCAGTAGGTATGACGAGGTAAGTAGGGCAGTAGGTATGACGAGGTAAGTAGGTCAGTAGGTATGACGAGGTAAGTAGGGCAGTAGGTATGACGAGGTAAGTAGGGCAGTAGGTATGACGAGGTAAGTAAGAACATAAGAACATAAGAAAGAAGGAACACTGCAGCAGGCCTACTGGCCCATGCGAGGCAGGTCCAACGGCTTAAGCCAATGCCCCGACCCAGCCAGGTCAGGTTACATTCACTTAAGGAAGGAGCACTGCATCTGACCTTGTAGCACAACCTAGTCAGGACCAATTCACACCCAACCGCACCCACTCATATAATTGTCCAGCCGACCACCTGGTCAGGTCACTTCCACTTAAGGAATTAGTACAGGTCAGGTTACATTCACTTAAGGAAGGAGCACTGCATCTGACCTAGTACAAGCTCACACCCATCCACACCCACCCATGTATTTATCTAACCTATTTTTAAAACTACACAACGTCTTAGCATCTATGACGGTACTCGGGAGTTTGTTCCACTCATCCACAACTCTATTACCAAACCAGTGCTTTCCTATATCCTTCCTGAATCTGAACTTTTCCAACTTGAAACCATTGCTGCGAGTCCTGTCTTGGTTGGATATTTTCAGCACGCTATTTACATCCCCTTTGTTTATTCCTGTTTTTCATTTGTACACCTCAATCATATCCCCCCTAATTCTACGCCTTTCTAGAGAGTGCAGATTCAGGGCCCTCAGTCTATCCTCATAGGGAAGATTTCTGATACATGGGATCAACTTTGTCATCCTCCTCTGTACGTTTTCCAGTGCATTTATATCCATTCTGTAATACGGTGACCAGAACTGTGCAGCATAATCTACATGAGGCCTAACCAAAGATATATAGAGTTGAAGAACAACCTGAGGACTTCTGTTATTTATACTTCTTGATATGAAGCCAAGGATTCTGTTAGCTTTATTGCGAACACTTATGCACTGTTGTCTAGGCTTCAGATTACTACTAACCAGAACTCCTAAATCCTTCTCGCAATTACAAGTAATAAGATCTATATTATTCAGCTTATATGTGGCATGGTTATTGTCCTGCCCAACATTTAGAACTTTGCATTTGTTTACATTAAACTGCATCTGCCACTTCTCCGACCACTGCATCAGTCTATTCAAATCATCCTGGAGTGCTCTAATGTCCTCGTTTGAATGAATTGGACGGCCTATTTTGGTGTCATCAGCAGAGGGTAGGCTCAGCAGAGGGTAGTCTCAGCAGAGGGTAGTCTCAGCAGAGGGTATTCTCAGCAGAGGGTAGTCTCAGCAGAGGGTAGTCTCAGCAGAGGGTAGTCTCAGCAGAGGGTAGTCTCAGCAGAGGGTAGTCTCAGCAGAGGGTAGGCTCAGCAGAGGGTAGTCTCAGCAGAGGGTAGTCTCAGCAGAGGGTAGGCTCAGCAGAGGGTAGGCTCAGCAGAGGGTAGTCTCAGCAGAGGGTAGGCTCAGCAGAGGGTAGGCTCAGCAGGGGGTAGTCTCAGCAGAGGGAGTCCAGCAGAGGGTAGGCTCAGCAGGGGTAGTCTCAGCAGAGGGTAGTCTCAGCAGAGGGTAGGCTCAGCAGAGGGTAGTCTCAGCAGAGGGTAGTCTCAGCAGAGGGTAGTCTCAGCAGAGGGTAGTCTCAGCAGAGGGTAGGCTCAGCAGAGGGTAGTCTCAGCAGAGGGTAGTCTCAGCAGAGGGTAGGCTCAGCAGAGGGTAGGCTCAGCAGAGGGTAGTCTCAGCAGAGGGTAGGCTCAGCAGAGGGTAGGCTCAGCAGGGGGTAGTCTCAGCAGAGGGTAGTCTCAGCAGAGGGTAGTCTCAGCAGAGGGTAGGCTCAGCAGAGGGTAGGCTCAGCAGAGGGTAGTCTCAGCAGAGGGTAGTCTCAGCAGAGGGTAGGCTCAGCAGGGGGTAGTCTCAGCAGAGGGTAGTCTCAGCAGAGGGTAGGCTCAGCAGGGGGTAGGCTCAGCAGGGGGTAGTCTCAGCAGGGGGTAGGCTCAGCAGAGGGTAGGCTCAGCAGGGGGTAGTCTCAGCAGAGGGAAGGCTCAGCAGGGAGTAGTCTAAGCAGAAGGTAGTTTCAGCAAAGTAATTACAACTCAGCAGACCCAGGCACAGTGCTAGAGGCACCATTACTGTGGCACCATTACTGTGGCAGAGAAGGACAAGAGCCGCAGCTTGGCATTATCTTTCACAGTAGACAACAAAACAAGTACTCTCAGAACACGTACGTCACGGGATCTCTCAGAACACGTACGTCACGGGATCTCTCAGAACACGTACGTCACGGGATCTCTCAGAACACGTACGTCACGGGATCTCTCAGAACACGTACGTCACGGATCTCTCAGAACACGTACGTCACGGGATCTCTCAGAACACGTACGTCACGGGATCTCTCAGAACACGTACGTCACGGGATCTCTCAGAACACGTACGTCACGGGATCTCTCAGAACACGTACGTCACGGGATCTCTCAGAACACGTACGTCACGGGATCTCTCAGATGAAAAATACGGGAAGGTAAGTGCAGCATTGGGCAGGAAAATGAGAGGGTGGATTAGGAGAACTATAGAGACGAAAGAAGCAATGCTGAAGACTTTTGTTGATGAATCACTCGTGTTCTCACGACTTACTACGTATTGGTGTGTGTCGACAGGATCTTTGAAGGCAGGAGAGATACCAGGACTGGATAATGTACAGAGGTCGTATACTGTCAAGAAAGTATCAATTGAACTTCAAAACTATTGGGAAAAAGTGTGAAGCAAGCCCAAGGAATAACAGGGGCACCGTGGGCAGTGTAAGAGAACATTGTGTCAACATCCTTGGTCCAAGACGTACCACTAGTAGATATTAGATATATTGACGTCACGAAGACAGAAGTTGTCAAGAAGCTTGACAGCTTATTGTTACAAGTGCTGGATCAGCTTGGGGTGAGATGGCTGTGAGCCTGCGGGCTGCTGGCACCAACAGTGTGGTTAGCCAGGTGGTCAACAAGGAAGCCTGGTCTTAGGCCATGCTGCCGGGGTAGAACCCTCGAAACCTGTCACAAGTAAATGCGTTTGCGTGCTTGTGTGTGTGCTTGTGTGTGTGTGTGTGTGTGTGTGTGTGTGTGTGTGTGTGTGTGTGGTGCGAGAGTATGGTACCAGCAAGGTATAAGAGTGGTGTAAGTATGGTACACGTAGTAATTACCACACTTACACATTCTTCACTATTTCATATATACCGAGGAGCTGAAAGCTATTTTTTAATATATGACGAGCCCGGGATGGAGCAGGGGTCCTGAATATATATTTATATATCAATGAAACCACGAAACAAGTGGTTTTTGAATAATTTACGAAGGTGCGGCAGGCCAGGGTTCGACCCACAACACATTGTTCTTCCTTAAGACACAACACAACGAACACTTATTGCCAAGTTTTCGTTGCAATTCCCTTGTAACATATAGTTGTATAAGCTCACGTTCAAACGCAGGAACACTGACATTGCATTTGTTTTCCTTGCAGGTTGCAACACGAGTGAGATGGTGAGTTGAGAGAGGAATCACCTGAGGACTACCAGACATGCCGCCTCTACCTGGGTCTTCTGCTGGGAGTGGTGGTGGTGGTGGTGGTGCTACTGCTACTGCTACTGGTGGGGGTGGTGTTTGACTGCTCATCAGGGAGCTCGCTGGAGCGTACAGGCACTCAGGCAGGCACTCAGGCAGGCAAGGCAGGCAAGGCAGGCAAGGCAGGGTACCAAGACTTGCTTAGTCCCCGTTCTTCACTTCTGGAAAGACGTCTCTACGTCGTTCACGCCTCCAGATAAACGTCAAGACAGGAGTGTGCTAGGAGCCATGAAGACCCGGGGACACTCTGAGCTTCTGTCGTCACCACCACCATTATCACCACCACCGCCACCACCATTATCACCACCGCCATCACCAACACCATTGCATTCACCCATCTCTATTCCCCCACTACCTTCACCACCCACTGCATCTTCCTCAGTTCTGGCGACGAAAGCACGACATAAAAGGATAGACGGAGAACAGCACGAAGGAGGAGAAGGAGAAGTGAGAGACAGAACTGGAGGAAGAAGCGGAGGTAGAAAAGGATTTAATAGACGAGTGTCGTTTCCAGTCATGACCTCCACGACAGACACGACGTGTAGTGTGCAGCACAGCGCCAGCAGCAGCACCAGCAGGAGGCCTAGTAGGAGACAGGCGGTGCTGGTGGTGCTTACGTTGCTGCTGCTCCAGGTGCCAATGGAAGCTAATTCTTACACCAACTACGTCAGGACAGACGATGAAAGCTCCATCAAGATAGGTGAGTGGGAGTGTGTGTGTATGTGTGGCAAATTGAGTGGACCTCCCTCTTTTCCCTCTCTTCCTTACTCCTCCTGCCTCCTTTCCTCCCCTTTTTCCCCACTCTCCTTTCTTCCTATCTCGTTACCTCCTCTCCCTCTTCTCTCTCTCTCTCTCTCTCTCTCTCTCTCTCTCTCTCTCTCTCTCTCCCTCCTCTCTCTCCCTCTCTCTCTCTCTCTCTCTCTCTCTCTCTCTCTCTCTCTTTCTCCTCCCTTCTCACTCTTACAACGTACCCACAATCGTTGTCATGGCTACGGCAGCATCCGGGCCGCAAGGCATCACCCACCTCTCTCTCTACCTCTCTACCTCTCTCTACCCCTCTCTCTCTCTCTCTCTCTCTCTCACACACACACTCTACAAAATGTAAAGAAATCATGTAGTCAAGTTATAGAGGTGGAAGACCTGGGAGTGCTCATTAGTAACACTAAGTGTACACAGCCTCCAGCACCAACACTCTCATTGTACACAGTGATGTGTTGCTGGTGGCACCTCTCTCTCTCTCTCTCTCTCTCTCTCTCTCTCTCTCTCTATCTCTTTACACAGTGTTTTACAAGGTTAGCTTAAGGTTCCTAACTTTATTTACAACCTAAGAGCTGTTACCTACAACAGCTCACTTCAAATCTCTATCTCTCTCTCTCTCTCTCTCTCTCTCTCTCTCTCTCTCTCTTTCTCTCTCTCTCTTTCTTTTTCTCTCTTTCTTTCTCTCTTTCTTTCTTTATCTCTCTCACATTATTTCCGAGTGAAAGAGAATAAACAATTAAAGGTGACGGGATTCCTTCGCTTCTGTGCACACCTGACGCTTTCCCTAATGACCCTTAGCTGTAAGGGGGTGATAACTAAGGGTAAATAAGCAAGGGGATCGTTAATAAGATGAGACAAGAAGGAAATAAGGGAGAGAGATGAAGGTGAGAGGGCAACACAGCTCTCTCTCTCTCTCTCTCTCTCTCTCTCTCTCTCTCTCTCTCTCTTTCTCTTCTTCATCCTTACATTTCCGTTTTTCCAAAGAAAGCATTTTTTTATACCCTTCCATGATCTTCTATACCCCTTCCATGACTTTCTGTACCTCCCATGACTTTTTATATACCTTCCATGCTCTCTATACCTTTCCCATGACTTTCTATACCCCTCCCATGACTTTCTATACCCCTCCCATGACTTTTTATATACCTTCCTTGCTTTCTGTACCTTTCCATGACATTCTATGCCCCTCCCATGACTTTCTATACACCTCCCACGACTTTCTAAACACCTCCCACGACTTTCTATACCTCCCACGACTTTCTATACTTCCCACGACTTTCTATACACCTTCCATGACGTTCTATACACCTTCCATGACTTTCTATACCACTCCCACGACTTTCTATACTTCCCATGACTTTCTATACACCTTCCATGACGTTCTATACACCTTCCATGACTTTCTATACCACTCCCACGACTTTCTATACTTCCCATGACTTTCTATACACCTTCCATGACTTTCTGTACCTCCCATGACTTTCTATACACCTTCCATGACTTTCTGTACCTCCCATGACTTTCTATATACCTTCCACACCCTTCCATTTTCTGCTGTAATCTGGCATTACCTTGCACTTCCAGGAAGACTGGTTCACTGTGCTCAAGGTGAGCTCCTCTTCCAGACTTGGTACAACTTGGGTTACTAATACTCGCCTCTATGAAGGAACTTGTGGATGAAGTGCCGTTTAGGCTTGTGTTGGAGGCTAGGGTATTCAACCCTCTTGGAAGGTGACCCCCAAGAGCGGTGTAAAGGGAATCCAAGAGGCTTTGCAGCGGGTTCTACTGGGTTCTGAAACCTCTCTCAGACCACTTTAAAAGGCAGTGGGAGGATTTGCAAGGGTTTCCAGTAGGATTTAAAGAACTTTCTTTAAAAATGTTTTAAATATAGTTGTAACTGATTATAGTAGGCTGCAAAACGGTTATTTCAGGGTTTAAATAACCTCTCAGACCTTCTTAAAAGGTTCTAGTGATGTGAAAGGGATCCATTAGGATTTAAAGAGATTTTAAAAGGTTTTAGGATTGCAGTTGATTTCTGTTTTCTGTAAAAGGGCTCTTTCATATTTTAAATGACCTCTCAGACCTTAAAAGGCTCTCTAAATTCCAGTGGAATTTAAAGAGCTGTTTTCTCAGAGGGTTGAAAGGGTTATTTTAGATTTTAAATAACCTCTCATATCTTCTTTAACGGCTCTAGATATAGCTTTATAAGATAAAAAAGGCTCTGTAGAGTTCCTCACAATTCTTTAAATTTCTTCACAGACTTTGCAATTAATTTCAGATTTCAGTAAAAGGCCTCATTGGGATTTGCCCCTGAAGTGTCCCTTAAGACCTTTGCAAAGGTCTTCAAGTGGATTTAAAAGGCACTGAGAAGGTCTCAAGGTGTTGTTTACAGGATGTGATTAAAGACTCGTCAGGTTTTCAAGACTTTTAAATTACTTGTTTTACCTTCAAGGTCTTTTAAAAAGGTTTAATGTCTTAGGAAAACTTAAAGACTTACCGTTGGTCTTTAACGACTTAGGTTGGATGAGTGTTTTTTGTGGGTGAGTGAATGTGTGTGTTTGTGGGTGAGTGAGTGTGTGTTTGTGGGTGAGTGAGTGTGTGTTTGTGGGTGAGTGTGTGTGTGTTTGTGGGTGAATGTATGTGTGTTTGTGGGTGAATGTGTGTGTGTTTGTGGGTGAGTGTGTGTGTGTGTTTGTGGGTGAATGAGTGTGTGTGGGTGAGCGAATGTGTGTGTTTGTGGTTGAGTGAGTGTGTGTTTGTGGGTGAGTGTGTGTGTGTTTGTGGGTGAATGTGTGTGTGTTTGTGGGTGAATGTGTGTGTGTTTGTGGGTGTGTGTGTGTGTGTTTGTGGGTGAATGAGTGTGTGTGTTTGTGGGTGTGTGTGTGTGTTTGTGGGTGGGTGAGTGTGTGTGTTTGTGGGTGGGTGAGTGTGTGTGTTTGTGGGTGAGTGTGTGTGTTTGTGGGTGGGTGAGTGTGTGTGTTTGTGGGTGTGTGTGTGTGTTTGTGTGTGGGTGAGTGTGTGTGTGGGTGAGCGAATGTGTGTGTTTGTGGGTGAGTGAGTGTGTGTTTGTGGGTGAGTGTGTGTGTGTGTTTGTGAGTGAGTGTGTGTGTGTGTTTGTGGGTGGGTGAGTGTGTGTGTTTGTGGGTGTGTGTGTGTGTTTGTGTGTGTGTGTGTGTGTGTTTGTGGGTGAGTGTGTGTGTTTGTGGGTGGGTGAGTGTGCGTGTGGGTGAGCGAATGTGTGTTTGTGGGTGAGTGAGTGTGTGTTTGTGGGTGAGTGTGTGTGTGTGTTTGTGGGTGAGTGTGTGTGTGTGTTTGTGGGTGGGTGAGTGTGTGTGTTTGTGGGTGTGTGTGTGTGTGTTTGTAGGTGTGTGTGTGTGTTTGTGTGTGTTTGTGTGTGTGTGTGTGTGTTTGTGGGTGGGTGAGTGTGTGTGTTTGTGGGTGGGTGTGTGTTTGTGGGTGTGTGTGTATGTTTGTGGGTGTGTGTGTGTGTTTGTGGGTGGGTGAGTGTGTGTGTTTGTGGGTGGGTGAGTGTGTGTGTTTTGATGTGGGTGAGTGTGTGTGTTTGTGGGTGAGCGTGTGTGTTTGTGGGTGAGTGTGTGTGTGTTTGTGGGTGAGTGTGTGTGTGTGTGTTTTTAGGTGGGTGAGTGTGTGTTTGTGGTGAGTGTGTGTGTTTGTGGGTGAGTGTGTGTGTGTGTGTGTGTTTGTGGGTGAGTGTGTGTGTTTTTAGGTGGGTGAGTGTGTGTGTTTGTGGGTGAGTGTGTGTGTTTGTGGGTGAGTGTGTGTGTTTGTGGGTGAGTGTGTGTTTGTGGGTGAGTGTGTGTGTTTGTGGGTGAGTGTGTGTGTTTGTGGGTGAGTGTGTGTGTTTGTGGGTGAGTGTGTGTGTTTGTGGGTGAGTGTGTGTGTTTGTGGGTGAGTGTGTGTGTTTGTGGATGAGTGTGTGTGTTTGTGGGTGAGTGTGTGTGTTTGTGGGTGAGTGTGTGTGTTTGTGGGTGAGTGTGTGTGTTTGTGGGTGAGTGTGTGTGTTTGTGGGTGAGTGTGTGTGTTTGTGGGTGAGTGTGTGTATTTGTGGGTGAGTGTGTGTGTTTGTGGGTGAGTGTGTGTGTTTGTGGGTGAGTGTGTGTGTTTGTGGGTGAATGTGTGTGTTTGTGGGTGAGTGTGTATGTTTGTGGGTGAGTGTGTGTGTTTGTGGGTGAGTGTGTGTGTTTGTGGGTGAGTGTGTGTGTTTGTGGGTGAGTGTGTGTGTTTGTGGGTGAGTGTGTGTGTTTGTGGGTGAGTGTGTGTGTTTGTGGGTGAGTGTGTGTGTTTGTGGGTGAGTGTGTGTGTTTGTGGTAAATATCTGAGTGACTGTACTTGATATATGTAACTCTTCATTACCATCATCATCACTATCATTACCATCATCATCACCATCATTACCATCACTATCATTACCATCATCATCACCTTCATTACCATCACTATCCTAATCATTAGTAAATATTACCCTCTGGGCGCCTCAAAAACACGCCAGGGCAAAATTTTGGTTTGGACATTGCCCCTAAAAAACTTTGTAATATACACCGGGATGGTATTGGAATGGGAATTGAAATTAATATGGAAGAGCCATGCCTGGCCCAGGAGGCAGTGAGATTGCTGCTTGGAATCTCAGCAAATATTGAGAATCTCAGCTCACAGAAGTGGAATGGTGGGTATCATGGTGGGGGGCGATGACTGGGATGGGAATGATGGGGGATATGGTGACAGGAAGTGTGAATGGTGAGTGTAATGAAAATGGTGAACACCATGAGAGAACGTGTACATACCCCAACATCATCACCACATAGAACGACAGGAATATGTGGAGATATAGATGTAATAATGTCGGCTGACATTTCTTTTCACGAAGACAACAAGGCAGATATCACGACAGCCGGGAAGATGACAGGGTGGATAATGAGAACTTTCAAAACAAGGGGAAATAATGGTAATGGTGACACTATCTTAAAATTGTTTGTGCTCTCTCGCTTAGAGTTTTGTTCAGTGTTGACGGCTCCGTTCAGGGCAGGAGATATGTCAGAGCTGCAACATATACATAGATCATTTAAGACCCACATAGAGTCAATAAAGCTTTTAAATTACTGGGAACGCCTTAAATTCCTCATTATATACTCACTGGAGTGGAGGAGAGAGAAATATATGATAATATATACCTATAAATTATTTAATATCCTTGTCTCAAATCTGCACACTGCCATAACAACATACTGGAGTGAGAGATATGGGAGAAAAAGCTGGGGCGCCGTGGGCACAGTAAGGGAACACTGTATCAACATCCGTGGCCACAGATTATTCAACATCTTACCAGAAGATATCAGAAACAATGCTGGAACAAGTGAAAAAGTCTCCAAGAGGAATCTGGCCAAGTATCTTCACCAGGTGCCAGATCAACCAGGCTGTGATGGATATATGGGGCAGCGGGTCACAAGCAGCAACAAGCTGGTTGACCAGGCAAGCACCAGACGAGCCTGGCCCATGGCCGGGCTGCAGGAGTAGGTAAACTCTGGAAACTATTGAAAGGTATATCAGAGGTATGTCAAAGGTATATCATAGGTACATCAAAGATATATCAAAGGTATATCAGAAGTATATCAAAGGTATGGGACAGGTGTTTGTGTCAAACAGGTGTCACCACAGAAGGCAGGTGTTACTTCCTCCCATGCAGACACCTGTCAATCACTCAAAGAATGCTATCAGTCACGTCTTGATACGCCCCTTGACTGTCAGACACGCACTTGTCACTCTCTTTTGTGCACCTGTCAAGCCTCCCGCCAGGTGTGTGTCAGCTTGGGGGAAGAAAGCTTAAAACTGTATCACCTTGGCTGATAGCAGGAATAGTCTGTCAATATCTTAAAGACGATTGGGAAAGATTGATCAGGCTGTCAGGAAGCCTCCCTGAGGATTTTTTCTCTTGGTTGAAGCCTATCTGGAATAGGCTTCAGGATGTTTCTAGCTTAGGTTTGTGGGCCAGGCATCCTGGTTGAGGGTCTGATCAACTAGACTGTTGCTCTCGGCAGGGTGTTCGTATGTTATTTGACGCAGGGGAGATGTTGATCAAGCCGTGAACCATTTCTCGGCTCATGGCTTGATCAACAAGGTTGTTTGTGTTAGTAGCACGCAGTCCCACACAGCCCTAACGTCATTGCAAAGAGATCTGCAGCACTAACAGTGTGATTGATCAGATCTGGGAGACGAGGGAAGCGACCATCTTGGAGAACTTCTTGGTCACTTCAAGGTGATGTCTGGAGGAGGAGGTGACCTTCTCAAGATGTTTGTGAAGTTGACTGTGTGCTGAGGAAGCTATCAAGGAGGGCTGCAGGCTCGATACTCCGTCCCTTAATGACTAGTCCAAAGAGCCTATACTTGACCACATTGAGTGTGTACATACTGTGTGCGTGCGTGTGTGTGTGTGTGTATGTGTGTGTGTGTGTGTGAGTGTGTGTGTGTGTGTGTGTGTACTCACCTATATGTGGTTGCAGGAGTCGATTCATAGCTCCTGGCCGGTCGAGTCATAGCTCCTGGCTGTGTGTGTGTGTGTGTGTGTGTGTGTTTGACTGTGTGTGTGTGTTTGTGTGTGTGTGTGTGTGTGTGTGTGTTTGTGTGTGTACATATTGAGAGTGTATACACAGTGTGTACATAGTGTGTGTGTACATAGTGTGTGTCCATAATGTGTGTGTGTACACAGTGTGTCACATAGTGTGAGGGTGTACATAGCGTGTGTGCAGATAGTGTGTGTACAGAGTGTGAGTTGTTTAACAGACTGTGTGAGAGAGCAGCCACTCTGTCTGCACTCTGTCTACACTCTGCACTCTGTCTACACTCTGCACTCTGTCTGCACTCTGTCTGCACTCTGTCTGCACTCTGTCTGCACTCTGTCTGCACTCTGTCTACACTCTGTCTGCACTCTGTCTGTACTCTGTCTACACTCTGTCTACACTCTGTCTGCACTCTGTCTACACTCTGCACTCTGTCTGCACTCTGTCTGCACTCTGTCTGCACTCTGTCTGCACTCTGTCTACACTCTGTCTGCACTCTGTCTACACTCTGCACTCTGTCTACACATGTCTGCACTCTGTCTACACTCTGTCCACTCTGTCACTGCACTCTGTCTACACTCTGTCTGCACTCTGTCTACATCTGTCTGCACTCTGTCTACCTCTGTCTGACTCTGTCTGACCTCTGTCTCACTCTGTCTGCACTCTGTCTACACTCTGTCTACACTCTGTCTGCACTCTGTCTGCACTCTGTCTGCACTCTGTCTGCACTCTGTCTGCACTCTGTCTACACTCTGTCTGCACTCTGTCTGCACTCTGTCTGCACTCTGTCTGCACTCTGTCTACACTCTGTCTGCACTCTGTCTGCACTCTGTCTACACTCTGTCTGCACTCTGTCTGCACTCTGTCTACACTCTGTCTGCACTCTGTCTACACTCTGTCTACACTCTGTCTGCATCTGTCTCACTCTGTCTCACTCTGTCTGCACTCTGTCTGCACACTGTCTTCACTCTGTCTGCACTCTATCTACACTCTGTCTGCACTCTGTCTACACTCTGTCTACACTCTGTCTGCATCTGTCTGCACTCTGTCTACACTCTGTCTCACTCTGTCTACACTCTGTCTGCACTCTGCGCACCTGTCTACACTCTGTCTGCACTCTAGTCTACACTCTGTCTGCACTCTGTCTGCACTCTGTCTACACTCTGTCTGCGACACATTGTCGAATGTTTCACTTGATCTACACACTACTACACACAGCGCACTATGTCTACACTCGACATTGCCTAGCCATTGTAACTACTACACACACACACACACACGCACACACAAGGACACAGGGACCAGGAGGTAGATCGTAACCTTTGATACAATCTATTTTTCACAACTTTTTCTAACTTGTTTCCTGCCAATAAAACTAGTGTTAATCCCGGTGTACTGGGTAAGACCAGGGATTAGTGATAAGGTAGAAGGTAATCCTGGTGGTCTAGGGAAGACTAGGGACTAGTGGACTATCCTGCTGTAACCTAACCTAACCCAAACTAACTTATCCTAACCTAACCCTAGCCTAGCCTAACCTAACCTAACCCTAGCCTAGCCTAACATAACCTAACCTAACCTAACTTAAACTGCTATAACCTAACCCTAACCTAACCCAACCTAACCTAACCCAACCTAACCTAACCCAACCTAACCTAACCCAACCTAACCTAACCCAACCTAACCTAACCTAACCCTAACCTAACCCTAACCTAACCCTAACCTAACCCTAACCTAACCCTAACCTAACCTAACCTAACCTAACCAACCCTAACCTAACCCTAACCTAACAACCTAACCAGCTAACCCAACCCTAACCTAACCCAACCTAACCTAACCACAACCCTACCAACCTAACCAACCCTAACCTAGCCCTAACCTAACCTAACTGCTAACTAACCTAACCTCAACCCTACCTAACCAACCTAACCTAACCTAACCTAACCTAACCCTAACCTAACCTAATCTAACCTAACCTAACCCTAACCCTAACTTAACCTAACCTAACCTAACCCTAACCCTAACCTAACCTAACCCTAACCTAACCTAACCTAACCTAAATTAATCTCCCTATCTCTAAATGAGGAACAAGACGCTGACGTTGATTAATACGTCAAAAAAGTCGCAAGACGACGCTGGATTACCAATCTAGTTTCTACTTCTTAAAAAAACGTCAAATTCTAGCTAGGAGTTCCGAGAATTTTTTCCCCCTTACTCTGAGGGGAAAATTAACTCCGATTTGATTTGTGGCGTTTTTGGTCCAGCTGAGAGTTAATTCCGGCATGTGTTGAGGAGTTGTTTGCTCGGGAGAAAATTAAATCCGGGTTGTGCTGTGGATTGTTATAATTTGTTTTGCTTGGGGAGGAAGCTAACTCCGGGTTGTGTGGTGGAGTCTTCTTGTGTGTTGATGTTGGTGTTGGGGTGAGGGCAAGCTGTGTTTATGTCTGTCTGGCAGTCTGTATGTCTGTCTGTCTGGCAGTCTGTCTGGCAGTCTGTCTGTCTGTCTGGCAGTCTGGCAGTCTGTCTTACAGTCTGTCTGGCAGTCTGTCTTACAGTCTATCTGGCAGTCTGTCTGTTTGTCTGGCAGTCTGTCTGGCAGTCTGTCTGGCAGTCTATCTGTCAGCAGTCTATCTGTATGGCAGTCTGTCTGTCTGGCAATCTGTCTTTCAGTCTGTCTAGCAGTCTGTGTCTGGCTCTTTCTCTCTTTTACACTCACACAATATATATATATATATATATATATATATATATATATATATATATATAATATATATATATATATATATATATATATATATATACATATATATATACATATATACAGGTGTATGTGTCCGTGAGAACACGTGCCAGCGCCCTGATCACAGTTGGGGCTTGGCTCACAGATCAAAGCAGTGGGTAGTGACTCAGGTGGTGAGAAGAGGTAATTAGGCTGGTAATTACTACCAGAAGGGCAATTAGCGACCCTATGGTTCGCATGGGCCACCTGCAGTGCTAACTACCACAATCCCAGGGTTGTTAGTGATCACCACAATCCCAGGATTGTTAGTGCTAGTCACCCCAGATTTCTTCCCGCCACCCAACTCTAATATAACTCTCTAATATAACTCTCTAATATAACTCTCTAATATAACTCTTTAATATAACTCTCTAATATAACTTCAATATAACTCTAATATAACTCTCTAATATAACTCTCTAATATAACTCTCTAATATAACTCTTTAATATAACTCTCTAATATAACTCTCTAATATAACTCTCTAATATAACTCTCTAATATAACTCTCTAATATAACTCTAATATAACTCTCTAATATAACTCTCTAATATAACTCTAATATAACTCTCTAATATAACTATATAATGTAACTCTCTAATGTAATAGAAAGTGCTTTCAAATTTATTTCTAATGTTAGTGTGCTCTTATGAGGTTAACTAACTCTAAGTTAACATCGTGGTATAGTAATAACCTGGTTAACAGTCGTCGGTTATAGTTAACTAACCCTGGTTAATCTATCTCTAATGTATATAGAGGTTAACATAACCCTGTTAACTCGTATATAGTTACTAACTGTTAACAGTCGTGTTATGAGGTTAACTAACTCCTGGTTAACAGTCGTGGGTTATGAGGTTAACTAACCCCTGGTTAACAGTCGTGGGTTATGAGGTTAACTAACCCCTGGTTAACAGTCGTGGGTTATGAGGTTAACTAACCCCTGGTTAACAGTCGTGGGTTGTGAGGTTAACTAACCCCTGGTTAACAGTCGTGGGTTGTGAGGTTAACTAACCCCTGGTTAACAGTCGTGGGCTATGAGGTTAACTAACCCCTGGTTAACAGTCATGGGTTATGAGGTTAACTAACCCCTGGTTAACAGTCGTGGGTTATGAGGTTAACTAACCCATGGTTAACAGTCGTGGGTTATGAGGTTAACTAACCCCTGGTTAACAGTCGTGGGTTATGAGGTTAACTAACCCCTGGTTAACAGTCGTGGGTTAGTAAGGTTATTACTAACCCTGGTTAACAGTCGTGGGTTGTGAGGTTAACTAACCCTGGTTAACAGTCGTGGGTTTGAGGTTAACTAACCCTGGTTAACAGTCGTGGTTATGAGGTTAACTAACCCTTTAACAGTCGTGGGTTTGAGGTTAACTACCCTGGTTAACAGTCGTGGGTTGTGAGGTAAACTAACCCCTGGTTAACAGTCGTGGGTTATGAGGTTAACCAACCCCTTTTTAATAGTCGTGGGTTCTGAGGTTAACTCACCCTGGTTAACAGTCGGGGTTTGAGGTTAACTAACCCTTTAACAGTCGTGGGTTCTGAGTTAACTACCCTGGTTAACAGTCGTGGGTTATGAGGTTAACTAACCCCTTTTTAATAGTCGTGGGTTCTGAGGTTAACTCATCCATGGTTAACAGTCGTGGGTTATGAGATTAACTAACCCCTGGTTAACAGTCGTGGGTTGTGAGGTTAACTAACCCTGGTTAACAGTCGTGGGTTATGAGGTTAACTCACCCATGGTTAACAGTCGTGGGTTCTGAGGTTAACTAACCCCTTTTTAACAGTCGTGGGTTCTGAGGTTAACTCACCCATGGTTAACAGTCGTGGGTTCTGAGGTTAACTCACCCATGGTTAACAGTCGTGGGTTCTGAGGTTAACTCACCCATGGTTAACAGTCGTGGGTTCTGAGGTTAACTCACCCATGTTTAACAGTCGTGGGTTCTGAGGTTAACTCACCCATGGTTAACAGTCGTGGGTTCTGAGGTTAACTCACCCATGGTTAACAGTCGTTGGTTCTGAGGTTAACTCACCCATGTTTAACAGTCGTGGGTTCTGAGGTTAACTCACCCATGGTTAACAGTCGTGGGTTCTGAGGTTAACTCACCCATGTTTAACAGTCGTGGGTTCTGAGGTTAACTCACCCATGGTTAACAGTCGTGGGTTCTGAGGTTAACTCACCCATGTTTAACAGTCGTGGGTTCTGAGGTTAACTCACCCCTGGTTAACAGTCGTGGGTTCTGAGGTTAACTCACCCATTTTTAACAGTCGTGGGTTCTGAGGTTAACTAACCCATTTTTGTAATGATCGAAGACTTCAAGGAATTTTTCTGAAATTTCCCTAACACTTCCGTTTTTCCCCAGCTATAAATGATCATTTAACCAGTAATGGTGATTTTTTCCCCTTGCATATTACAATATTTCCTGCCTACAGAGGGAAATTTCCCTGTCGTGATATTCCCTGCCATAGGTAGATTAAGACCGGAAGACTGTAAAGTCATTCCTGTATTTCCCCCGCCATAGCAGGAAATATTTCCCGGGGGCAGATTCCTCTAATAGGTGAGGGTAAATCTTCGTTTTCTCCCTGCTAGGGAAGATTCTCTCTTTTTTCTCCCTGTCCTTCATGATGGTTCTCCCCGTAGCCTCTCAACTGTGGGGAAGAAAATTGCCTCGTGTGCTGGGAAATTTCCCCGCCTCCTGCCGCTCCCTCCGGGAATTTCTCTGCCGTTTATTTATCTGCTAATTTTTGGTGAGAGAGAGAGAGAGAGAGAGAGAGAGAGAGAGAGAGAGAGAGAGAGAGAGAGAGAGAGAGAGAGAGAGAGAGAGAGAGAGAGAGAGAGAGAGAGAGAGAGAGAGAGAGAGAGAGAGAGAAAGAGAACACTAAAGTGTGAGTTTGAAATGTATTATTATTAATATTATTATTATTATTATTATTATTACGGTTCACCCTCCCTCACTCCCTCCCTCCCTTCCTCCCTCCCTCACTCCCTCCCTCCCTTCCTCCCTCCCTCCCTCCCTCCCTCCCTCCCTCCTTCCCTCCCTCCCTCCATCCCTCCCTTCCTCCCTCCCTCCCTCCTTCCCTCCCTCCCTCCCTTCCTCCCTCCCTCCCTCCCTCCCTCCCTGACTCACTTTCTTTCTCGTCATCCCCTTTATCCTTTCCTTTATTTCTCACTCTCTTTCTCGCACTCCCATCTCTCTCTCTCTCTCTCTCTCTCTCTCTCTCTCTCTCTCTCTCTCTGCTTGTCTCTCCCCATCAGTAATCTCCCCCTGTCTGTCTATTTTCAGGTATCATCCACCCCAAGACACTGTTTCGTCAGCGGGTCTACCAGAAAGCTATCAACGACGCTATCAGCTCTCTCAGCAAGCTTAACCTTAACTTTATGAAGACTTCCAACGTTACCGATGTCACCATCAATATGGACATCAACCCCTCCCCCACCTGTGAGTACTGACCTGGGAGGGGAGGCACGGAGGGAGGGGGACCCTCCCCCACCTGTGAGTACTGAGCTGGGAGGGGAGGCACGGACGGAGGGGGAGACATGCGGTTACTGGTTGCTTCGAGAGAGATGGGGGAAGGGGAGAAAGAGAGAGAGAGAGAGAGAGAGAGAGAGAGAGAGAGAGAGAGAGAGAGAGAGAGAGAGAGAGAGAGAGAGAGAGAGAAATGGGGGATAGGGAGAAAGTGAGACATATAAACATAATTTGAAAATACCATTGCCTATGAGAAATACCCTTGTCAAGAGCTCCTTTGTCAAGAGTACCTCTGTCACGAACATATTTGTCAAGAGTACCTTTGTCAAGAGTACCTGTGTCAGGAGTACCTTTGTGAAGAGCGACTTTGTCAAGCGTGCTTTATCAAGAGTACCTATGTCAAGAGTGCCTTTGTCAATAGTACCTGTCAAGAGCACCTTGGTCAAGGAACACCTTTGTCAAGAATACATTTGTCAAGAGTACCTTTGTTAAAAAAGTACCTTTGTCAAGAGTGTTCCAGAAATATCTTTGTCAAGAGTGTTCCAGAAGTACCTTTGTCAAGAGTGTTCCAGAAGTACCTTTGTCAAGAGTGTTACAGAAGTATCTTTGTCAAGAGTGTTCCAGAAGTACCTTTGTCAAAAGTGTTCCAGAAGTACGTTTGTCAAGAGTGTTCCAGAAGTGCCTTTGTCAAGAGTGTTCCAGAAGTACCTTTGTCAAGAGTGTTCCAGAAGTACCTTTGTCAAGAGTGTTACAGAAGTACCTTTGTCAAGAGTGTTCCAGAAGTATCTTTGTCAAGAGTGTTCCAGAAGTGCCTTTGTCAAGAGTGTTCCAGAAGTACCTTTGTCAAGAGTGTTCCAGAAGTACCTTTGTCAAGAGTGTTACAGAAGTACCTTTGTCAAGAGTGTTCCAGAAGTGCCTTTGTCAAGAGTGTTCCAGAAGTGCCTTTGTCAAGAGTGTTCCAGAAGTGCCTTTGTCAAGAGTGTTCCAGAAGTGCCTTTGTCAAGAGTGTTCCAGAAGTACCTTTGTCAAGAGTGTTCCAGAAGTACCTTTGTCAAGAGTGTTCCAGAAGTACATTTGTCAAGAGTGTTCCAGAAGTGCCTTTGTCAAGAGTGTTCAAGAAGTGCCTTTGTTAAGAGTGTTCCAGAAGTACTTTTGTCAAGAGTGTTCCAGAAGTACCTTTGTGAAGAGTGTTCCAGAAGTGCCTTTGTCAAGAGTGTTCCAGAAGTGCCTTTGTCAAGAGTGTTCCAGAAGTACCTTTGTCAAGAGTGTTCCAGAAGTACCTTTGTCAAGAGTGTTCCAGAAGTGCCTTTGTCAAGAGTGTTCCAGAAGTGCCTTTGTCAAGAGTGTTCCAGAAGTACCTTTGTCAAGAGTGTTCGGACAGTGTTGCTCCCCCACAGTTTTCAGCTACATTATGGCATTCAATTATCCCTCTCCCCTCCTCTTCTTCCCTCTCTCTCTCCCCCTCCCCCTCTCCCAGGGAAGGGGGAAAGAAGACAGGAAAGCGTGGACCCACCATCAATTTCCGCAATATTAAACACATGCAAGAAGCAAGACTGGTGACGAGGGAGGGGGTGAAGGGGAGGGGAGGGGATGGATGGGGAGGGGAGGGGATGGATGGGGAGGGGAGATGACTAGCTTTTATTTACCCCCCCCCCCCATGTTTCCGGAAAGGGTGAGTGGAGAGGAAGGTTGAGGAAAGAAGAGGGTGGAACAGAAAGACTGTTTTGTGCACTCCTGACCGCCAGCTGGTTGCCACACTGTGTACTCCTGACCGCCAGCTGGTTGCCACACTGTGTACTCCTGACCACAGCTGGTTGTCACACTGTACTCCTGACCGCCAGCTGGTTGCCACACTGTGTACTCCTGACCACAGCTGGTTGTCACACTGTGTACTCCTGACCGCAGCTGGTTGTCACACTGTGTACTCCTGACCACAGCTGGTTGTCCCACTGTGTACTCCTGACCGCAGCTGGTTGTCACACTGTGTACTCCTGACCACAGCTGGTTGTCACACTGTGTACTCCTGACCGCAGCTGGTTGTCACACTGTGCACTCCTGACCGCAGCTGGTTGTCACACTGTGTACTCCTGACCACAGCTGGTTGTCACACTGTGTACTCCTGACCGCAGCTGGTTGTCACACTGTGCACTCCTGACCGCAGCTGGTTGCCACACTGTACTCCTGACCGCAGCTGGTTGCCACACTGTGTACTCCTGACCGCAGCTGGTTGTCGCACTGTGTATTCATGATCGCCAGCTGGTTGTCACACTGTGTACTCGTGACTGCCAGCTGGTTGTCACACTGTGTACTCGTGACTGCCAGCTGGTTGTCACACTGTATACTCGTGACTGCCAGCTAGTTGTCACACTGTGTACTCCTGACTGCCAGCTGGTTGTCACACTGTGCCTACTTCATGACTCTGCAGGAATAGTATTGTGGTTCGTGAAGTAATGTGTGTGTGATGAGGAGTTGAATTGTAGCTCTAGGTATCTCGTGTTGCAATCAACAAGTCATCAGGTGCTTGCAATGTTGCAGAAATAAGAGCAAGTCCAATTGAGATAGATAGATAGATAGATAGATAGATAGATAGATAGATAGATAGAGAGAGAGAGAGAGAGAGAGAGAGAGAGAGAGAGAGAGAGAGAGAGAGAGAGAGATTAAGAATTATCTAGTAAATTAGAGAGTAAATCCCCTACCCAACTCCCAGTTTTTACAAAAGCCTAAATCCCTTATTTATGTCCACTGGGATTAACCTGAATCCCCACCAAATCCCCCCTGTAATCAACCGTAAATCCGGATTGGCAGCTATGTGGATTTATTCAGTGGAAAAAACGGGGAAAAATGTGAATGTTAAATGTGAGTGTGTTTGTTTGTGTTTGTGTGTGTTTGTGTGTGTGTTTGTGTGTGTTTGTGTGTGTGTGTGAGTGTGTTTGTGTGTGTGAGTGTGTGTTTGTGAGTGTGTGTTAATGTGTGTGTGTGTGTTTGTGTGTGTGTGGGTTTGTTGTGTGTGTTTGTGTGTGTGTGTGTGTTTGTTTGTGTGTGTGTTTGTTGTGTTTGTGTGTTTGTGTGTGTGTGTGTTTGTTTTTGTGTTTGTGTGTGTTTGTTTTTGTGTTTGTGTGTGTGTGTGTTTTTGTGTTTGTGTGTGTGTGTGTTTTTGTGTTTGTGTGTGTGTCTGTGTGTGTGTTCTTTTTCCTCTTCATCTTCGTTTTTAGATGGAGAGAAGAGAAGAGAGAGAGAGAGACAAGAAGAGAAGGAGTGAGAAGAGAAAGAGGAGTAGAAGGGTGGAAGGAAAGGAAGAGACAGAAGGAACAGGAGAACTTTCAATGAAGGAAAATTGGCAGTTGACACACTCGACTTTTGAAAGGAGTTAATTAGGTGTTGTGAACCAGGTAAACCAGGGAAGAACCAGGTGAACCAGGGAGATACTAGGAGAACCAGGGAGTTACTAGGAGAACCAGTGAGTTACTAGGAGAACTAGGGAGTTACTAGGAGAATCAGTGAGTTACTAGGAGAACCAGTGAGTTACTAGGAGACCCAGGGAGTTACTAGGAGAACCAGGGAGTTACTAGGAGAACCAATGAGTTACTAGGAGAACCATGGAGTTACTAGGAGAACCAGTGAGTTACTATCAGAACCAGGGAGGAACCAGGTGAACCAGGAGGTTACTATGAGAACCAGGGAGTTACTATGAGAACCAGGGAGGAACGAGGTGAACCAAGAGGTTACTATGAGAACCAGTGAGTTACTATGAGAACCAGGGAGGAATCAGGTGAACCAAAATGTTACTATGAGAACCAGGGAGTTACTAGGAGAACCAAGGAGGAACAAGGTGAACCCAGGAGATTACTTTGAGAACCAGGGAGTTACTAGGAGAACCAGAGAGGAACCAGGTAGGAACCAGGTGAACCAGAAGGTTACTATGATAACCATGGAGTTACCAGGTGAACCAGGGAGTTACTAGGAGAACCAGGGAGTTACCCTGAGAACCAGGGAGTTACTAGGAGAACAAGGTAGGAACCAGGTAGGAACCAGGTGAACCAGGGAGTTACTAGGAGAACCAGGGAGTTACCAGGAGAACCAGGGATTTACTAGGAGAACCAGGGAGGAACCAGGTAGGAACCAGGTGAACCAGAAGGTTACTATGAGAACCATGGAGTTACCAGGAGAACCAGGGAGGAACCAGGTGAACCAGGGAGTTACTAGGAGAACCAGGGAGTTACCAGGAGAACCAGGGAGTTACTAGGAGAACCATGGAGTTACTAGGAGAACCAGGGAGGAACCAGGTGAACCAGGAGGTTACTTTGAGAACCAGGGAGTTACTAGGAGTACCAAGGAGGAACCAGGTAGGAACCAGGTGAACCAGAAGGTTACTATGAGAACCAGGGAGTTACCAGGAGAACCAGGGAGGAACCAGGTGAACCAGGGAGTTACTAGGAGAACCAGGGAGTTACCAGGAGAACCAGGGAGTTACTAGGAGAACCAGGGAGTTACTAGGAGAACCAGGGAGGAACCTGGTGAACCAGGTAGGAACCAAATGAACCAGAGAGGAACCAGGTATTGTTCAATTTTTTTCTTCTTCGTATTTATCTACTTCTTTTCCTCTTCCTTTTATTCGTCTTGTTCTTCCTTAGAAGACGTACGAGTTGTGTTGCGTCACTGTTGCGTCACTGGTTCAGTTGCGTCGCAACGCTCACTGTGTTCCTCTCGTCTCTACTGAGTGGACACACTGTGTTACTGCTGGTGTGTATATGCAGTGGGAAGGTGGTCCCACTGTGTGGCCCCTCTTGTGTATCTGAAGATTGTGTATCTGAAGGGGTCTTTTGTTTCAATCCACCAGGATTGATGGGGTGATTATATTGACTCCAGGTTGAGGGACTGATTACCTCAAACTCCTTCTGATCTTCAGTGATTCTTCTTTGTATAGGACTGAGGAAGCCAGTGTTTCCACAGTGAAGATATCCAGAGTTGTACACAAGTGTCTTATAGTTTATCTGCTTGTCGGGTCTCTGAACCACTTGTCAACGCTTCTTAAAGTCCCCAGAGTGATGTGCTCTCACGCACAGCTGCTGGGTTATCCCAGCTGGGTTGAGTGTAAGCCAGAACTGAAGATTTCACTCGGATTACTAACCCAAAGGGTTGGTCCCAGGGTAACCCAGTAAAGCCACTGTCATAAGTCTGTCTGGCTTATTTACATTAGGTTGCCTTTAATTCTCTGTCCCCTCCAGGATGCGACCCATAACATTCGTGTGAGGATCGAACCGTTGTTCCTCAGCTGGTGACCTGAGGCCGCTAAAAGTTGAGCCACTAGCGGGTGTCTTTATTGCAATACAGATCAGCAGATGTTGCAGATGTTGCCTATTGATCATCTGGTCGGTATTCTATACCATCAGTGACATGACAGGGATCATGTTAGTCATATCCTTCCGCCAGTCATGTCAACACACCCGTCATCATACCTTCACAACCTCCTCCAGTGACATGACAGGCATCATGTTAGTCATGTCTTACCACCAGTCATGTCAACACACCCGTCATCATACCTTCACAACCTCCTCCAGTGACATGACAGGCATCATGTTAGTCATGTCTTACCACCAGTCATGTCAACACACACCCGATATCATGTCTTCACACCTCCGTAATCACATTCTTTTTCACAATCAAAAAACTCAGGATTAGATTAGGTGATCCGATTGATAAGAGAGAGAGAGAGAGAGAGAGAGAGAGAGAGAGAGAGAGAGAGAGAGAGAGATGCTTCGGTCAGTCTTTGGATCATTTACAAGTCACACTGAGACGAGAGTGAGGGACCAGTGTACATACAGACGAGGGGGAGACTGTGACGGGACCAGGAGAGGAAGAACAAGAAGTAGTGGTAATGCTGGTAGTGGTACTAGTAGTGGTAATGGTAAGGCTGGTAGTGGTAGTAGTAATAGTCGTAGTGAGAGAGATAGGGGGCGTTGAACCCCCACTCACTAGCCATAGGTTCCAATCCCACCCGTTCCGAGGTTAGTGTAGGAGTGATAGGTAGGTGAGTCATCTTTAAGATGACTCACTGGTTAGATGACTGACTGACTGACTGACTGACTGACTGACTGACTGACTGACTGACTGACTGACTGACTGACTGACTGACTGACTGACTGACTGACTAACTGACTAACTGACAGATCGACTGATTGACTGACTGACTGACAGGCTGACTGATTGATTGATTGACTGACTGACTGACTGACTGACTGACTGACTGACAGACTGACAGGCTGACTGACTGACTGACTGACTGATTGACTGACTGACTGACTGACCGACTGACTGACTGACCGACTGACTGACTGACTGACCGACTGACTAACTGACATCGTAGATCGATGTAGTGATCAACCCCCCCCCCACAACATTGTGTTTACCATTCTGTTGTGGTGGCTCAGAATTATCCATCAAATAATCCAACCACCATTTCAATTATATATATTTTTAAGTAACTTTACAAAATAATCCCAGAAAAAAATCACTTAAATTCTGGAAGTTTGGCAAGTGAGCGACAGTGTTGCCAACCTGTGAAGACAGATAGGCAAGACAATTGCTTACTTTCTTACTCTCTAAGGAGGCTGATCTTGTCTCATATCTTTCATGTCTGTATTTTTTTCTTTGCAGAGATGTGTTGTGCATGTTTGTGCAGCCGTTGTCAGTGTTGCAGGGTTGGCAGGGAGGTGTGGAATGTTTGTTGATGAGCGGGAGGGTTGGTAGCTCTGTGTGTGTCTGTGTGTACTCACCTATTTGTGTTTGCAGGGGTCTAGCCACAGCTCCTGGCTCCTCCTCTTCACTGGTCGCTACTAGGTTCACTCTCTCCCTGCGCCATGAGCTTTATCATACCTCTTCTTAAAGCTATGTACGGTTCCTGCCTCCACTATATCACTCTCCAGATTGTTCCACTTCCTGGCAACTGTAGGGATAAAGAAATAGTTCCTAACATCCCTATGACTCATCTGAGTTTTCAACACCAGTTATGACCACTTGTTGCTGTGTCCCATCTCTGGAACACCTTGTCTCTATCCACCATGTCAATTCCTCTCAGTATTTTATATGTCGTTATCATATCCCCCCTATCTCTCCTGTTATCCAGTGTCGTCAGGTTGAGTTCCAGTGTCGAAGGACATTCCCCTTAGCTCCGGAACTAGTCTTGTTGTAAACCTTTGCACTTTCTCTAATTTTTTGACCAGGTGTGGGTTCCATACTGGTGCTGCATACTCCAGTATGGTTCTGACCTACACTGTGTACAGTGTCTTGAATGACTCCTTACTTAGATGTCGAAATGTTATTCTCGGGTTTGCCAGGAGCCCATATGCTGCAGCAGTTATTTGGTTGATGTGCGCTTCAGATGTGCTCGGCATGATGCTCACCCCAAGATCCTCTTTCCTAAGTGAGATTTGCAGCCTTTGATCCCCTAGGTTGTACTCCATCGGCGGTCTTCTTTATGCTTCCCCAAACTTCACGAGTCTGCACTTGATGGGGTTAAACTCCAGGAGCCATCTGTTGGACTAGGCTTGCAACCTGTCCAGATCCCCTTGTAGGCTTACCTGATCCTCATTAGCTTAACATCGTCTGCAACAGAGACACGTCTGAATCTATCCCTTCCGTCATATCATTCACGTATACTGGAAACAACACCGGTGCTAGGACTGACCCTTGTGGAACCCCACTCGACACTTGCACCCACTCCGACACCTCTTCTCGTACTAACACACGTTGTTACCTTCCTGTCAGGTATTCCCTGATCCAGTTCAGTACTTACCCTGCTATTCCTGCCTGCTCTGTATCGAAAGCCTTCTTACAGTCCAAGAAGATGCAGTCTACCCATCCCTCTCTCTCTCGTCATACTGCTGTCACCCTGTCATAGAACTCCAGTAGGTTTGTGACGCAGGATTTCCCGTCCGTGAAACCGTGCTTGTTGTCGTTAATAAGCTCATTCCATTCTAGGTGCTCCACAACTCTTCTCCTGATAATCTTTTCTATGACTTTGCATACTATACACGTCAGTAACACTGGTCTGAAGTTTAATGCTTCGTGTCTGTCTCCTTTTTTAAAAACTGGGACTAGATTTGCTGTCTTCCATACCTCAGGTAGTAGCCGTGTGTGTGTGCTCACCTATTTGTACATGACAGTTAATGTTGTTGTTGGTGGTGTTGGTAGTAACTGTGGTAGTAGTGGTGGTAGTAGTGGTGGTAGTAGTGGTGGTAGTAGTGGTAGTGGTGTTAGTAGTGATAGTAGTGGTAGTAACTGTGGTAGTAGTAGTGGTAGTAGTGGTGGTGGTAGTAGTGGTAGTGGTGTTAGTAGTGATAGTAGTGGTAGTAACTGTGGTAGTAGTGGTGGTAGTAGTGGTGGTAGTAGTGGTGGTAGTAGTGGTAGTGGTGTTAGTAGTGATAGTAATGGTAGTAACTGTGGTAGTAGTAGTGGTAGTAGTGGTAGTAGTGGTGGTAGTAGTGGTAGTGGTGTTAGTAGTGATAGTAGTGGTAGTAACTGTGGTAGTAGTAGTGGTAGTAGTGGTAGTAGTGGTGGTAGTAGTGGTAGTGGTGTTAGTAGTGATAGTAGTGGTAGTAACTGTGGTAGTAGTGGTGGTAGTAGTGGTGGTAGTAGTGGTAGTGGTGTTAGTAGTGATAGTAGTGGTAGTAACTGTGGTAGTAGTAGTGGTGTTAGTAGTGATAGTAGTGGTAGTAACTGGGGTAGTAGTGGTGGTAGTAGTGGTGTTAGTAGTGATAGTAGTGGTAGTGACTGTGGTAATAGTGGTGGTGGGTAGTTGCATAAAGTCGTGAGAGTTAGAGAGAATGTCAGTGTTTGAAGTCTCTGAACCTTCCCCCCCTCTCTCTCTCTCTCACATCCATAACTTTCACTGCACCAACAACTTTCTCTCAGCGACCATCGTACACTGGCAGCGTCGTCCCTCAAAAAACATTTACAAAGCTCAAAGTGTAAACAACTTTTTAAAGGGGTGGACCGGTAAGCCAGCGGAAGGCCTCGGTCAGGTGACCAAAGCTCCAACGGTGGGTCATCATCTAACTAAGACCCGCGTCAGGAAACACTTGTCCGGTGTCCTGACGAACCTTACCTAAACTTTTATAACAATTCATTACCAGCGTCACAGATTTACAACAATTCATCACCAGCGTCACAGATTTACAACAATTCATCACCAGCGTCACAGATTTACAACAATTCATCACCAGCGTCACAGATTTACAACAATTCATCACCAGCGTCACAGATTTACAACAATTCATCACCAGCGTCACAGATTTACAACAATTCATCACCAGCGTCACAGATTTACAACAATTCACCACCAGCGTCACAGATTAACAACAATTCATCACCAGCGTCACAGATTAACAACAATTCATCACCAGCGTCACAGATTAACACCAATTCATCACCAGCGTCACAGATTAACACCAATTCACCACCAGCGTCACAGATTTACAACAATTCATCACCAGCGTCACAGATTAACACCAATTCATCACCAGCGTCACAGATTAACACCAATTCATCACCAGCGTCACAGATTAACACCAATTCACCACCAGCGTCACAGATTTACAACAATTCATCACCAGCGTCACAGATTAACACCAATTCATCACCAGCGTCACAGATTTACAACAATTCATCACCAGCGTCACAGATTTACAACAATTCACCACCAGCGTCACAGATTTACAACAATTCATCACCAGCGTCACAGATTAACACCAATTCATCACCAGCGTCACAGATTAACACCAATTCATCACCAGCGTCACAGATTAACACCAATTCACCACCAGCGTCACAGATTTACAACAATTCATCACCAGCGTCACAGATTAACACCAATTCATCACCAGCGTCACAGATTTACAACAATTCATCACCAGCGTCACAGATTTACAACAATTCATCACCAGCGTCACAGATTTACACAACTCGTTTGTTAGTCATTGTTAAACAAACATTTAAATTAACAAGGGGATTAAAATCTGTATTGAATATTAATTTGTTAACTTTGAGTGAGAGTTTGTGGTTGTCAGATTTTTACCCTCAAAATCTGTTTACTGGGACGGGATTTCAAGGGATTTTTTTCCCTGCCAACACTAGTTTAGAGTTTAAAATTCCCTGATTTTCCCCCGTCAACGCACCTTTTTTTCCCCCACCAACGTACTTTTTCCCCCGGCAACGCACCTTTTCCCTCGCAAACGTACTTTTTTTTCCACGCCAACGTACGTTTGTTCCCCTCCAACGAACTTTTTCCCTCGCCAACGTACTTTTTTCCCCGCCAACCCACGTTTTCCCCCTCCAACGCACTTTTCCCCGACAACGCACTTTTTCCCCCGACAACGCACTTTTTCTTCCTTCAATTTCTTGTTGTCTTTTGTTGATATTTCTTATGAGAGGAAAATATTGCAGCTGACAATGGATAAACCCGGAGGGTCTCTGGTTCTCCAGGTCACAGCACAGTGATCAGCCTGAATGACAGAGAGAGAGAGAGAGAGAGAGAGAGAGAGAGAGAGAGAGAGAGAGAAATCTTAGCCTCACCATGGACTAATTAACCGGGTGTCGATAATGAGTAGGTAGAAATAATGAGATCTGCCTGATTAACCGGATTATCTGTAATTTTGATAATTATATCTCTTTCTCTCCTATCTCTCTCTCTCTCTCTCTCTCTCTCTCTCTCTCTCTCTCTCTCTCTCTCTCTCATCCATACGTCACTACTTCTACAGTCTATTTAAGGAACATCAAAGTGGGAATGGGAATGGGAATGTTGGCTGAGGTGAACGAGAATGTTAAATTATTTAGGATTTGAAGTGTTGAATTACGTGTCAGGAATCTGGAGTGTGTGGTGTCAGGAATCTGGAGTGTGTGGTGTCAGGAATCTGGAGTGTGTGGTGTCAGGAATCTGGAGTGTGTGGTGTCAGGAATCTGGAGTGTGTGGTGTCAGGAATCTGGAGTGTGTGGTGTCAGGAATCTGGAGTGTGTTGTGTCAGGAATCTGGAGTGTGTTGTGTCAGGAATCTGGAGTGTGTGGTGTCAGGAATCTGGAGTGTGTTGTGTCAGGAATCTGGAGTGTGTGGTGTCAGGAATCTGGAGTGTGTTGTGTCAGGAATCTGGAGTGTGTGGTGTCAGGAATCTGGAGTGTGTGGTGTCAGGAATCTGGAGTGTGTTGTGTCAGAAATCTGGAGTGTGTTGTGTCAGGAATCTGGAGTGTGTTGTGTCAGGAATCTGGAGTGTGTTGTGTCAGGAATCTGGAGTGTGTTGTGTCAGGAATCTGGAGTGTGTGGTGTCAGGAATCTGGAGTGTGTGGTGTCAGGAATCTGGAGTGTGTGGTGTCAGGAATCTGAGGTGTGTGGTGTCAGGAATCTGGAGTGTGTTGTGTCAGGAATCTGGAGTGTGTGGTGTCAGGAATCTGGAGTGTGTTGTGTCAGGAATCTGGAGTGTGTGGTGTCAGGAATCTGGAGTGTGTGGTGTCAGGAATCTGGAGTGTGTTGTGTCAGAAATCTGGAGTGTGTTGTGTCAGGAATCTGGAGTGTGTTGTGTCAGGAATCTGGAGTGTGTTGTGTCAGGAATCTGGAGTGTGTTGTGTCAGGAATCTGGGTGTGTGTGTCAGGAATCTGGAGTGTGTGGTGTCAGGAATCTGGAGTGTGTGGTGTCAGGAATCTGGAGTGTGTGGTGTCAGGAATCTGGAGTGTGTTGTGTCAGGAATCTGGAGTGTGTGGTGTCAGGAATCTGGAGTGTGTTGTGTCAGGAATCTGGAGTGTGTTGTGTCAGGAATCTGGAGTGTGTTGTGTCAGGAATCTGGAGTGTGTGGTGTCAGGAATCTGGAGTGTGTTGTGTCAGGAATCTGGAGTGTGTTGTGTCAGGAATCTGGAGTGTGTTGTGTCAGGAATATGGAGTGTGTTGTGTCAGGAATCTGGAGTGTGTTGTGTCAGGAATATGGAGTGTGTGGTGTCAGGAATATGGAGTGTGTGGTGTCAGGAATCTGGAGTGTGTGGTGTCAGGAATCTGGAGTGTGTGGTGTCAGGAATCTGGAGTGTGTGGTGTCAGGAATCTGGAGTGTGTGGTGTCAGGAATCTGGAGTGTGTGGTGTCAGGAATCTGGAGTGTGTGGTGTCAGGAATCTGGGGTGTGTGGTGTCAGAAATATGAGTGTGTTGTGTGTGTCTACAGTGCTGTGGTCTACATGGCTGTGGTCTACAGTGTTGTAGTCTACAGTGCTGTGATCTACATGGCTGTGGTCTACAGTGCTGTGGTCTACATGGCTGTGGTCTACAGTGTTGTTGTCTACATTGTTGTGGTCTACAGTGCTGTGATCTACATGGCTGTGGTCTACAGTGTTGTTGTCTACATTGTTGTGGTCTACAGTGCTGTGATCTACATGGCTTTGGTCTACAGTGTTGTTGTCTACATTGTTGTGGTCTACAGTGCTGTGATCTACATGGCTGTGGTCTACAGTGTTGTTGTCTACATTGTTGTGGTCTACAGTGCTGTGATCTACATGGCTGTGGTCTACAGTGTTGTTGTCTACATTGTTGTGGTCTACAGTGCTGTGATCTACATGGCTGTTGTCTACAGTGCTGTGATCTACATGGCTGTGGTCTACAGTGTTGTTGTCTACATTGTTGTGGTCTACAGTGCTGTGATCTACATGGCTGTTGTCTACAGTG